>JAQFZC010003279.1:0-19325 GCA_034695205.1 Dicyrtoma fusca
CTTGTTACTTCCTTTAGAATAATTCCTTATTTGATCTCTATTTCTTAAAAGTAAATGTAAAAACAAGAAAGGATGAGAAAGATATAAAGTTTAAATAATGGACGAAGTACTTTTATTTTATTTTATTAGCAAAAAATAAGGAAACGATCCTTACGTGATCTCTAACTTGCATGTTTTCCCAAGATCATAAATAGTTTTAAAAGTCCAATTTTCCATTCCGATTTCCAATTTGAATGGAATTCCAATTTAAATTCCAATTTGTCATTACAAAACAATAAAAAGTTACATTAAGGAAAGTTACGCTAGAATTTGCTAAGTCAATCCAAACGCCTGGCAGCATTTAACCGAATGAGCCCCAGCAAACACTTTTGCACTCTCTTTGGTGGTTTCGTCGCGAAGTTCAGGGAACATTCAGGCATAAAATAAAAACAAGTTCAATTAAGTTTAAATACAACTGTGCAGAAGGTGTACCGTCAAATAATTTGAAGTTCTTTGACGTTCAGAAACAAAGAAACACACTTTTATCCGCAATAATAATCTAAGACAAATTACAAATGTTTTACTTTATGCATAGCAGAGATGAAGTTAGGACCATCACAGTTAATGCTTAGAGTGGATTGTTACGTGCCGTTTTAGATCGTCTGCTCTTTTGAAAGACTTGTCACATTTGAGGCATTTGAACGGCTTGTGGTCAGAATGTATTTTCTTGTGTCTGTTCAAAGTAGCTGTTAGTAAATTTAAACAATTGCAGTTATTAAAAAGGCATTCCCTATTTTGTTATATTCCAAACGAGCCGACAAATGCATATCAAGCGAGTGTAAGCTTATGTGCTAGGAGGAGACAAAACTTACATTTCTGTTTGAAGGCTTTTCCACAAGTGTCACAACTGTGTGGTTTGTCATCCGAATGCACTGTCATGTGCCTACTCAAATCGTCTGCAGATATTTTCAAATAAACACAAGTACATATGTATATTATATTCTTCTAAGCAAAAAGGTAATGTTAACTCAAGTACCGAATTAATTTAAACTGGAAAACATAGCAGTAACTTACGTTTTTGTTCAAAGGCCTTTCCGCACTTGTCGCAGCTGTGGGGGTTGTCTTTAGAATGGACTGTCATATGACAGTCATATATATATAAGGGTCACATATGTGACCCTTAAGCTGGTCTGCAAATTAAATCCCATAAATGACTTAAGCATCGAAAATTTAAAGCAGTAGAATTAAAATAGCTCAAAGATCGACTATTTTTAAGATTAAATGTAAAGCAGAACTCCGTTATTAATTTTGAACCATTAGTTGTAAGGTTTGTGATCAGAATGTTGGTACTTTCATACGATTATTTAAATCATCTGCAGATTTATTCCCATACACACTTACCACTTCATATTATGAGCAATAAGCTAATGCAAACCCAAGCATCAACCAACTTTAAACTGGAAAACATGGCTATAGTTTACGTTCGTGCTTGAAGGATTTCCCGGAGCTGTCACAACTGTGAGGTTTGTCGTCGGAATGCACTTTCTTGTGATGAGTTAGTCCTTCTGACTGCTTGAAACGTTTATCACAAACCTCGCATACCCACCTCTTCTCCTCGGAATGAACCAGTCGGTGACGCATCAGCTTCTCTACAACAAAATGAAATTCAAAATAATCCAGTTTTAACTAACCATAAAAATTCTGAAACAAGTCTTATTTTTACTTCTGCTTTTGAAGGCCCATGCGCATCCGTCGCATTGAAATGGAATATCAAAGCGATGCGTCAATCGATGATATGCGAGAGTGCTTTGTTGTTTGTAAGCATTTCCACACTCGTCGCACTTAAAAGTTCTTGCTTCGCCGTGGTTGAAAAGGTGCTTTGTGAGGTCACCTAAAAATGGAGATTCTACAATTAAGTCAATGCAGGGACTAATTATGCGGACCACCAGCAAGTACTGCATACAACAGTATGCCAGGGGCGGATCCAAAAATGCTTTATGGGGGGTGCTAACACCCCAAGGGGGGTGCTAATTGATACTATTTTTGATTTTTTAAAAATTGCCGCATACCTAACAATGTTAAAAAAATTCTCATGGGGGATGCTTGAGCCCCTTTGCACCCCCCTTGGATCCGCGCCTGGGTATAGTTGTTCATTTTAAAAAATAGGCAGCATTGTAGATACATTGTAAAGGAAGGGCCCGGAGAAAGAGGAGAGACAGACACAAGGGGGAAAGTGAGAGTGCCTGGCTGGGCCCGTGCCTGCGACGGAAGCGGGACATCAAGCAGGATGGTGCAAGGCAGTGTGGGCTAAGAATAAGTATAATAGATAAGGCGAAGTAGGTCAGATCTATATTTGGTGCGAAGGGAGTGAGTGTGGAATAGGGCCAGAGGACAAAGCAATGAGTGGTGAGACGGCAGCCAAGGAGACTGTAGGGCGACGAAGGAAGAGTTAGTCTGGTTGAATAACTCGAAGAGCAAGGCCATAGAATTCTTGTCGTCTCGAGTTGTATCACATCGCCCCACGAACTCCTCTTTATTCTTTCATCTTGATTCCTGTCCCATCCAAGTCTGGATGCGAGACTTTAGTTAGTAATTTAATTCGTTAATAATTTGTGAGATAAATTAATTAAGTAATTCTATATGAAGGTATAACCGTTGTGTAAGAATGTGTACTGTGAACGTTTCGGATAAATAAAAGTAGTCGATTCGGGAAAAGACCGCGCGTGAGGCGTCCGGAGGTTTCTTGAATAAAGTTTATTGGTGCCGAGTTGTCGAGGCAGGAAAAATCAGTGAGGCCTTTCGGAGTTTCTCGAGTCATACGCTATACAAACTACCGAAAGCCCAGAAAGGGAGTGAGGTTCAACATTAATAGTGCATAAGATACTATAGTTACCGATTAGACTTAGTGAGGTCAGGTCACAAAGAATCGTGCAATAGACTTCAGTGTCATCTTCGTTTTGAAAAGAAGTTATACTAGTGACGCCATCGACAGAGGGAGGACAGCCCTAAGTCGAGTCTGGTCCTGAGGATCCAGGGCATTCTGTTGCTATATCCTGGGTTGGGATGTTAAATCGGAGGTCTGTGACTGGACCAACGGACGAGGCGTATAAAAGATTTTGGTGTGACATTGTTGCACTGGCGACCGCGACAAACCGAATATTTCACGAGTGTAGCGGAATTTATTTTTCACTATATATAACTACTACAGCTATTATATCAAAAGCATACGCATAGCATTCCAAAGTCTGGAATTAGTACGGCAGGAAGTAGTCACCGGAAGTAGCCACCAGAAGAAGTCACTGGCAGTAGCCAACGCACTTTGGTTGCGGGTCAGAATTAGACGGAGAGATAGTCGTAGGGACGCCAAGGTGAGACAAGAAGAGACCAACCAATAAACATAGGTGATAAATCACAAAAGAGCGAAGCTTGTCAGTCGGCGTGACGGAACGATTACCCAGAGGGTAACCCAGATAAAATAGTAAGAGGAGGGGAAGACAGAGAGACCGGAGGCTGCTGGGGGGGAGCCGGTAGTAACCCGAAATGAACGGAGGGATCATCTATAGTCCTCTCCTTATCCTTACCTGAGTGACCAAGGAGAAGTGTTTAGGGACCTGGAAGAACGATGGGAGGGTCAGACGCAGGGTAAGGAACTCAGATATAGATCACCCAATGCATATACGGCACTAAAAGGGAAAGGAGAAGGAACCCGACGAACAGCAGGGAAAAGAGTGAGGAAAGGGAGAAATTAGAGACTCCCCGTGGGCACTCGAAACCCCAAACTGGAGAGCTCGAGGATATGAAGAGAGCAGCGAGGAGTGGGAATGGACCGGCCAGTTAGTAAAACAGACCCATCGACAGTTGCAATCCATCAAAGCTTTCAGGGCATCCTAGAGGAACGTCTCCACATGGCAGGCCTCATAGAAGCGACAAAAGGTGCAGACTGGAAATACCTGGCATATCACGGCGTAGCAAGGCCCACGCGGAAGCGGAAAAAGTCCGAATCGGAATTCCAGAGTGAGAAATTCCAGGGTCATACATGGTGGAGGTAAACTCCAACCAAGTCATAGATAAACACGTAGAGGCATGTACCAAGTGTATTCACGTCAGGGTCAAGCAAAGGTAAGTCAAAGCAAGGCAGGGTGGCTACACCAGAGAACAGAGGAAAGAGGATCACGAACATCTTTTTAAAATATCACACCACTCTTAAGGGCTAGAAAAAGCGGAAGAGGCAGAGGTGGTCTTGGAAAAGCCTGAAAGCGCACAAGAAAGAAGGATAAAAGGTATGGGAACGGGTTAGTCGTTAGAATGGCGAGAGAGTTAGTAAGAGCTAAGCCGGACTGGGGAATTCTGCAGAATCATACTTGGGAGCATGGCCGTTTCCTAGTCTGGCGTTCCTGAATCCGGTTATCGAACGATATCGTGAAGAAGGCCGTTGCACTACTCGTAGAGTTGGTCGGCCTCCGGCGACTATCGAAGATAGGATGGCGGAGGGTCCTGCTCGCTGCAACAACTGCCGTTCGTCCAGATACTGCGTGAGAGCTATGGCTATCGGTTTGAGCGGGCCTAGAGAACGGAGGTCAGGGGGCCAAAACCTTGATGAAATGGGGTGCTAAGTATTTGAAATAGGATGTCCGAACTAGCGGTTAGTATAATATTATTCTGGGAAACCGGGTCGAGAGCGGGAGGTCAAAGGGGATACTAGAATACGGAGAATGTTGTGGTACACCGGTGATCCTGAGGGATCTGTGCTTCGGAACTCACGAAGTGGGGAATTCGGCGTTGGTTACAAGGGAGGGGCAGTGAACCCGACACAGCTCTATGCAGGGATCGTGTTTTGTCGAACGAAATTGACTCAGGTTTGGAGCTGTCCAAATTACGGGGCCGTTCTTAGTAGTATAAGTTTTCAAATCAAACTCGGGGGCAGTAGAGACGTGAGAAGGGAGCGAGTAACCCGATGGCAGCGGGGCGCCGGGGAATGAATTCAGGAATAAGTACAAATAAGGGGGGAGGAGTGTCGTGTCCATATCTGAAGGCAAGGTGAAGATCGGTGATTATCAGGCGGAAAACATGCAATAGGTTGAGTACATTCGGATATATGTTTGCAAAGCTCGAAGGGGCCAATGCGGTGTCATAGAGAGGGAACAAGTTAGACCCAAGAGCCCGCATGAAGAGAGTCCTAGCACTTTTATCAGCCCGATAATTATACCTGGCAGGGTCCGCCTGGGCATTACGGCAGGCAGCTAACAGACCCCGAACCCCGATCACGGGCAGGCAGCAGTTAGATAAAATGTTTCATGACAGATATAAAGCCTACCAAGAGGTGAGGCAGGTGAACGAGGATTGGGAAATTGAGTCGCGAGAGGCATTAGCGGCAGTGAGATTCAGTTACGAGGTGATGCAGAAGGGAAGAGTAAGACTCCACTTGACCTACGACCTCTCTATGGACCAGTCCTCGGGGGCTATGCATGAGGGCCTATCACGAATAGTCGAGGACAGGATTGTCGCGATATACTTTTTTAGGGCAAAGGTCCACACCAATTGTGGGGGTGACATGGCATCAATGATCATAGCGGGCCCCAAAGCAGCAGCAGTAACAGGGGCGCAGCGAATATCGTCCAAGATAGAGACCCAGGTCAAGCACATGTTATCAGATACGAGATGCATAAAACTCGTGTATGAGATGGAGAGTCATCACGAGCTATGGTATTACATCTTCGCCACGGACATTAGGTGCTACATTGTCTTGAAAGTGTGCATGCAAGACATCTGGGCGGCAATAATTACGGACCTGGGTACAATTTGGTGCTTCACGGTAATTAATTATTTATAATGGAACTGAGGGAGGCGATTTCAACAGGGCAAATTGCCCCAACGGGGTATAACGCGACACAATGGGGCAGAACGCCCCTACTGGTTTATTACCCTCCTGTGCGGCGTTTTGCCCCGTTGTGAGGCATTTTTTCCTGTTGTTGGGCGTTTCGTCCCGTTGGAATGGTTTGCCTCCTGTTCCATTACACCTAGCTACAAAATTCCTGGGCTTAATTTATTTTGTGGAGTACTGTGGAGTGAATAAAATCAGTGAAGAAATCCAATCTTTTAACGATAATTTAAGTTTTCTAACAACAACTTTTATTAGGCATTTATAAAAGCAGGTACATACCTAAATACATGGGTGTACGTACCAGGCATCTTGAAAATGCGCCGACGGGATAGAAAGTTGGGACCTTATAGAACGACTATTCAATTTTGGTCTTTTTGGTTGAAGATGCAACGGTTTTACATACATTGGATATCTTTTATGTCGAATCTAGATAAAAACGCATAATCTACAACCCAAGTTCAATAGTCATCTGCAGGGTCTCAACTTTCTTTCCCGTCGGCGCATTTTCAAGATGCCTGGGAAGTACATAGTATTTACCTTGTCTTTGCTTTGTAAACTGCCTATATTTCTTGTACTACGGCTGCCTTACAGCTTATGCGTGGTCTGGGCATAAATTAAACAAAAGTATGTAGGTACATAGTTTAAAGTTAACTGGTTTCGAACAACGACTGCTAGACCTAGAACGCATCAAAGCTGGAAATAAGTTGCGTTCATCTTGGCCTGTTTGTTACCTTGTTTAGACTACCAACTGTCAAGTGAAAGATAATACTGACTTGATGAAATGACAGAACAAGAAAGTATAATTTAATTCACCCTCTGTAATTTGTAAATGAATGCAAAAATGCATTAACATTATAGGCGCTTAAATTACCTTTCAGTTCAAGGTTATACTGGTCGCAGGGAAAGTATTAAAGAAGCCTATAAATTATGAGACATCCATTTGATTGACAAGTACATGGTCTGGAACATAGTCATAGACATGATTTCGTATGCTACATTCTTCAGTAGACAAAATAACAGATTTTCTACAAAAGACTAACGTCAGCACTTGCGCGTCTTACTACTTGGCTAAAAAGAATAGAATGCACATCGAAGATCAAATGCGATTCGGTGTTTTAAGTCAGTAGGAGTTTAAGGTTGTGAAACTTAAACATTGAAATGAGCTTTTACAAGCTCAAAAGTACTACTCAAACGGCAGTAAAACAACCTTACATTTGTATATTAATTAGGAACCAAGCTCTTGCGTCTGTCAATATCGACCCTTGAATTCATTGCGAAAAAATTTTATCTCTTGTCAGTTTCGACGGCAACTATTAGTCAGTATACGGTAAGCATTCGGCCTACCTACATTCTTTCAGCTTACGTAAATGCTTTTTACTGTTATTAGTTGCAATTAAGTGCGGCATAAATCATCGTTGAGAAGAGAATACTAATTTTTAAAAGTTTGTTCAGAATAACAATGGATAATCATTAGGGCTAAATGCCTGTACTTTGATTGTGGAAGATTTTTGATTTAGAATTCATCCTGTTTTCATTGCACACGTCATCAGTGAAACGTGACGTAGGTACTGATGTCAAACTATCTCTTGTTTTGGTAAAACTTGTCAACTTAAAGTTCAGAAAATGGTGTTACGACGGCATTAAGTCACAGTTTACATTGGCGTACACGGTACAAAGTATAGACATTCTACATATGTATGGATATTGTATAATTTGTTTATCTTATAAAAATAAAATCAATAAATAATACATTAATTGTATTTAGCGATAAAGCAATTGATGAGGATTACGGAAATAAAATTAAAAACGATAGATTATCAATAAATCAGTTTTATAACAACGTTTATTATTTAAACACGATTTCACTGTAGAATATAGGATGACGTTTGTGCTACAAAACTAATTTTCATAAGAGAGCGCCTAGGTACTATAAGTTACCAACGGCAAACAGAAAAGATTATAATAATTATAAGATCGAAAAATGACATGCGGATACTGCATTTTAGTAGCATCAACTTTTAGCACGTACTTTTTTAAATTTATTACTTCTCAACAGAAATATCTGTATCATCAAAAGTAATAAATTAAAAATCAGTTCTGGTGATACACATTACTTACTACATTTGGTTTTGTTCAGGAATTACATAAGTATCTATGTACATTCGCTTTACTTTAATCTTTACTGAACTGTACAATATCCTAAAACACCGTCTTTGATATGATTAATACATCTATGATTAATACTACTGGTTCTCCCAGCCTTTCAATAAAATGTCTATTTAGGTAATTAGAAATATACGGGTAGTGTAAGGCTATATAGCACGTGTTGTATGTACATAAAACAGTCCTTGTATATACAATACTGACTGTATTAAATTAACGTTATAAACTACACAATTAGAATTTCTACTAGAGGTAAACTAGCTTCAAATAAAAAGGTGCAATTAGTCATATTTTATAAAACATGTGTAGTATTAGCTTTTCTGACTTTCTGAATTTTCTTGCTTGGCTTTAAGTTTTGTCAGCTTGATGGATCTTAAAAGTGATGATACATGCATATTTGCTCTTGTAGAATTGACTGGAGCCCAAAATGAATACCATTCCATTGCTCGCATCTGGAACCATTAAAAGTATAAGGCCACATTAATTATTATTTAAATCAAAATTTCATCAAAATGTTATAAAAACATCTAATCAAAAGTTATGAAAGCAACACGAATGAATTATTTTTATAAACAACAGATTACCGATAACCGATGTGGAAGATGAGCCGCTGTTCTCTGTTGAATGCCAATAGTTTTGAGTGCTGTCCGAACGTAGTCGGTTGGGCTGGGTGAAGTCCAGGATGGCGTAGCGACACGACTCATCTTTGTGCACACGTAGGCAGGTAAGATGCTCTGAACTATAATTCCTTGACTTTCGTACTCAAATGATAAACTTTGACTAAGCCGGTCAACGTAGCCCTAATTTTAGAACACAAAAAAAGATAATATTAATTACCTCCCCATGCTAATTTATTTACAGATGAGATGAGCTATATTTTTACGTTTTTAGTTCATAGAGATATTAATTAACATATACGTGGTTGACTTACTTTAGCAGCAACGTACACACTCATCAGTGGAATATTTGCAATGGCTGACAAGGAAGATACATTGACGATGACACCCTTTTTCCTTTCACACATTTGTGGAAGCACCATTCGGGACAGAATGGTCATCGGCAAAATGTTACAATTGATTAAATCCAAAACGTATTTGTCCCCACCAGGAAGCTCAGTGAAGTACTCAGCGTAGGGGTACCACATCCCAATGTTATTTATTAAAGTTCCCACTTCAAGACCTTCGATGCCCTCCGAAATTGTTTTGTACACACTGAATCCATCCGTGAAGTCTACCGTTATTATCCTCGTTTCAATACCGAATCTCTTTTCTGTATTTGATTCGAAAAACAAAACAAAATCATTAAAATTTTTCAGAAATTACTTGTCAATATTATTTGTTTAATTCACCACGATATGACTGAGACTGCAAGAAAGAGCAAACATTATGTAAATTTTACAAGTAAATTACCGATGTCTCGAGCTACTCTCTCCAGTTTATCTTGTGACCTGCTTATAAGGACGATATTAAGTCCGAGCCGAGCCATCTAAACACAGTATTAAAAATAAGTGAGTACATTGTTCAACTAAGCAACATAGTAGTGTACAAATCTAACCCTGAAAACGTTAACTAAGGATATTTTAGGTAAAATGCAAAAACGCTCAAATCTTCCTAATTTTTTTTGTGAAATGGGACAAACTCTGATTTCAAAGACAGACCCTGGTCAGTAGAACGCTTTGTACCTATTCGACATTGTCTTACAAATACAGTTTGAACTTTTTTAAAAACATTCATATAGAAAGGTTTTGAACCTTTTCAAAAACACGCAAATAGAACATTTTGAACCTTTTCATAAACACGAAAATACAACATTTTGCACCTTTTCAAAAACAGGTAAATACAATATTTTGCACCTTTTCAAAAACAGGTAAATACAATATTTTGCACCTTTTCAAAAACACGAAAATACAACATTTTGCACATTTTGAAAAACACGAAAATACAACATTTTGCACATTTTGAAAAACACGAAAATACAACATTTTGCACATTTTGAAAAACACGAAAATACAACATTTTGCACCTTTTCAAAAACAGGTAAATACAATATTTTGCACCTTTTCAAAAACACGCAAATACAACATTTTGCACCTTCTCAAAAACATACTAATATGGTGCCTAGACAAAACTTAAGAGTTAAAAATGAAAACGTAGAAAACGCCAGCGTGGCTGGTAGTAGCTGCCTAACCTCATTTTTTTGTCACTGTTACTGTGAACGTGGGCATGTTCTGTATTGCTATTACTACGAAACTTTAACTGGACTTGTAGTTATTGGGGAATGCATGAAAATAATAATAATGTTTTAATAAGTAATGTTGTTTTGGAAAACACAATTATTATTTCTGAACTACAAAATGTTACATAATATGTATAGCTGCATTCACTTTATGTTATCGCGATTACGTTTGAGACTGAAGTTATGAGAATTTGATGCTGTGAAATATGTGATTATTTGCAAAATTAGCGCTTACGTCGGATTTCAGGGTGAAAGCTCGTTTGATTCTGAGTAATTATACGGAAATTTAATTTGTGAATGCGCAAAGAAAACTATCCTAGTT
This sequence comes from Dicyrtoma fusca, assembly GCA_034695205.1. Lineage (NCBI taxonomy): Eukaryota > Metazoa > Arthropoda > Collembola > Symphypleona > Dicyrtomidae > Dicyrtoma > Dicyrtoma fusca. The sequence continues at coordinate 10,581 of JAQFZC010003279.1, forward strand.
TGAAAATGAAAAATGTGGATTTTGCTATAATTACAGTGTTAAAAAAAATTACGCAATAATTATTAATTACACTACAGACTAATGGGGTTGGTAAATTTAAAAATATTTCGCTCATGTGTTTCAGGTATAGTGTAGGCAAGAGTCACAAAATATTTTAAGAAGATCGGAGCGTTTTTACACACATTAAGTGTTTAAAAAATGCATTTAAGTACTTTACCTCCTCACAGTAGGCTTTTCCAACTCCATCCGATGCTCCCGTAACAACTAATAAACCGAAATGCAATGAAACATTATTACCCACGAAAAATTGCATCCCCATAATAAGTGGCAAATCTAGTGTCAATCGTTACCTGCCCACTTGCCCATCTTGAGTAAGTCCACCTCATGGCCCAAAAGTGGACTAATCCACGTGTTATAAATTGTTTCTACAATTTGTGGTATTTGATACAAAATAACTGCCACTGTAAATACTAAACCGATAAATTCCAGGGAGGTGAAACCCAGAATTGTGAATGCTCGGATTTCCGAACCCAATGCTAAAAGTGTCGACCACTGAAATAGAGGGAAAAAATAGAACAAAAATATCAATTAAAGACAATTTATCAATTTTTCATTAATTGTTTAATACTACATCTTAATTACTACATATTTAAATGTTGGACATTTTCATAGGTAGTTTAATGGTTTCCCAGAACTCACCATTGTTACTCGATAAAAATTATGACCCAGTGACTCACAAAAATACGGTTTTTTGCACTTTTTTTTATTGTTGCCCGTGCACTAACACTCAACACTGAAGTATCTTTACTGTTCAATTGTTGGGCCCGATTTAACCGGGAAACTTCGAAAAAAAGAGCAATTTTAATTCTTCTTTTCGGTTTTGGTACTGTCAACTGTTGACTGTAATTAAATGTTTCAATAATAATGACTTACGTTAATTTATAAATCAAATACGTTTTTTTAAAACTACGTTCAATTCTTGTAGTTCTAGAATTGTTTTGTGAAGATTCTAAGAATCTATTAATTTTTACTTAATTAATGAATGCTTTTAGCGATTAATTTCGCAACTTTATTTCCTAGTTTAGATTGCAACACGGGCGGAAACCGCTCTACACTGCACACATTTCTGTGGTTTAATTAATTAGTTAATTAACTTTTAAGTAATTCAGACTTTAGTCTTAAGCACGGACGACGGACGGACGGACGGACTAAAAGAGCCAAAGTAAACTAGAAGACTTGCGTAAACTGCTAAATAAATGCAGTGTCACTGTATGGCGTAGACCTGCGAACTAGGAACTGTCTCGTAATTTTAGTTACACAGCTTATAGAGGCTTTTACAGAATTTGTCAAAAATAAATAAATTATTTAAATTGTTGAAATTAAACTAAATCCTTTTAACTTTAGTTAAAGGCTTCCATTTAATCCGAGCTCTATCAAAAATTCTCTAACACAAAAGTCGACTCGACTGCAAGAAGCTCTTCAGTCTTAACACAAAAAGTTACAAATTGTACTTCTTGATTAGTCACACAAATGATGCAATAAATGAAATAAATCCTAGCAAATTAAAATTACTCCCACAATCACAACTCACTCAAGTTTGTATTCTATTCTGACGCATTCTGACGGACGGAAAGTACCGTCTACTTGTCTCTCTGTAAGCCACGTTTGCCTTTTTATTTTTTATTTTATTTTTTATTTTATTTCCCCAGTCCCCACACAAAAAACTGGAGCTATGTATCTTGTGCCCACACTGCCCAGGCTGAATTTTAAATGCCAAGTATTAAGTAATAACAATGAACACTACACTACACACAGTATCTGTACAGGTATATAAGTTTCAGAACGCACATGAGTTGGTTTGTAGTTCTTCTGACGTGTTTTATTAGTATAAGCATTGCTGGATTCAATTTCAACTCTCAACAGAGCAAAAAAGCAAAGACAGTTTGTGAATCAAAACCGGTTTCCCAACAATCTACCTTCCATGGAATTTCCGCTTGTTGTTATAGCTAGAAATGCTTCAAGGATTGATTCGAAGAATAGTGTACTTTTATAGTGTACCGTAAATGATCTATTACTACGCGGGTCTCTATTAATACACGGGTCTCCAATTGTACGCGGGGGTCCGAGGGCCTGAATGGAATAATGCGCGGGTCTCCAATAATACGAGGGTCTCTAACAGTACGCGGGTCACTGGAAGTATTTTCAGTGTTTAAGTGTACAGAAATTAGTGCAAACCTAACTTTTTAGCCACTGAATAGCTTGAATTAAATGACACATACTTTTAAGTCGCTTAAAAGTGTCAACATTCTTGTTTTTAGCCTGTTTATTCCAACTAAATTCAGAGTAGTAAAACGGTTAGTTTGGATAATACGCGGGTCTCTATTAATGCGAGGGTGTCCGAGGGGCTGAATGGAATAGTGCGCGGGCGTACTATTAGAGGATTTACGGTAGATAGGTATTTACAAAAGTTCCAGGGCAAGCGGACACATTAATAAACCTCTGTAAGATTTTAAGGGGTAATTGTAGTACCTATGTATATACTATTAAAGTATTTAATACTGGAAGGAAATGCTGGAAAAATATCGATTTATTGATTTATTCCTAATCGAAGAATCATTATTAATATTATTATCGTTCGTCAACGACTGTCAAAGAATGAACAAAGTAGGTTACATAAATAAAATACCTTTCCAATTTTGTAGGGAACTAAAAATAAAATTTGGTCTACTTTGCCAATAATTTCTACACCAATAATTTATGTGCACTTTTAATATTCTGCTCTCATAGGAATCACAGGAAGACAAATCAGTACTATAGTTGTAAGTTAAATAGATGTTCGACTTCCAACGTTGGTTATCGCTATTGTACTGTATTGTTGCATCACAGACGATTTGCAATTGACATGATTGCCTTTAATACCAGTACTAGTATACCCATGAGAACAATAATTATTAATAATGTACACGTGCACTTAAAATATATAGTTTATTAGCTACATACATACATGCATACCGTTCCTATTTATTAAAAGGAAATCGTGTGAAAATTAATTACTAGACTGGTAGCATAAAAGCACCATTAATAGCGTATAGCCACATCCTGTTCCGGTCCCGTTCGTCTTTTTCAACTAGGTATTTTGTTTTGAAAAAAAATAGTTGTATTGTACAAAGCCAATTAGTTGCAACTATAATTACGTTGTAACAATTGTATAAGGTACAAGTAAGGAATTACCTACGCTAGCAGTTTGTATACGTATAAGTTGGTACACGTGTGCTGACATTCATCAAAAAATGGTATGTGGACGCTAAATTATTTTGTAATAATAATTTATGAGAATACCCTTGGAAAGAATAAAAAAAGTACCCAAGTAAAAGTAAATGTAGTTAGCTGACTTATTAGTTAGCTATTTGTAGACTTTAAGCAGAGCCCAATGCGTTGTTTTTGTGTAGAAGGTATAGCTATCTTTAAGTTATTTGCGTACTATTTTTAACTATTTAACCAATTATGAACTAGGGAACCATGGAACGAATAATTTAAAAGTGTTTAATTCTTTAAATTAGCTTTTTCAAAAAAGTCAAAATTAGTAAATAACGCTTTTTCAAAAGGGTCAAAACTAGTAATTAACACTTTTTCAAAAGGGTCAAAACTAGCAAATAACCCTTTTTAAACATGGTCAAAATTAGTAAATAAAGCTTTTTCGAAAGGGTCAAAACTAGTAAATAACACTTTTTCAAAATAGTCAAAACTAGTAAACACTACTTTCAAAAGTTCAAAAAACTAGAAAATACCATTTTCCAAAACATTCAAAACGAAATATATTACCGTTTTGAAAAGGTTAAGCGTCTAAATTATAGACAAACTATTTGTCGTCGAAACTCTATTCCCGAAGAAATTACACTATAGGTAAGGTATGAAGATAGGAAATTATATTGTTAAACTGTATTAATTGATGTAAATTAGTGGCCAGATAAAAAGTAAGGCTTCTCTGTAGCATTGGGCTTTCCTAGCACGAAATAATTGAATAATGATAATGTTTAACGTGAGAATGACGCATGGGGTAGCAAATTAAAATATGTCACAATTGACAATGATTCATGATGGGTTGACTGTTCACATACATAGTCATAGTACTAAAAATTATTTCTTGTTCAAAATTTCAAAACTAAAGTAAATTACAAAATACCTATCACGTCCAAGAACAAAAAGCTTACATTTACATGACAGGTGATTGCTTTTCTTGTCCTATGATGACCACATAGATCTAACAACAGGATGAATACAAATTAACGGAAAAACAGAATGACTGAAGTGAAGTACGACATCTGTTTCACAATTTTTTTTTATATTTTAGTTTTTATTAGTTTGCATCAAGCAGACCAAAATGAATCAATGAGCAGAACAAAGTTTAATCTAGATGTTCTCTTAATTCCATACAAGAACTCGTTTCTAACAGAGCGTAAAATAAGATACCAATCCTGACCCAAATCCTAATTTAAGAATAAGGATCACAAATTATTTTTTGTTTTGGTCCATTTAGTCTAATAATGTACGCCATTTTTAAACCGAGATTTTTCAGTCCTTTACAAAGACCAATAATTAGTGATTTATTAGAAAAATCGATAAGTTGGAAATGGGCATGCGGAATTTCGCAACAAAATGGATTTTCACAACAGAACCACCACCGGCCCACTACTGTTACAAAATCAGAATCAAAATTTTCTTTGCTGGAGAAAAAAATTAAAATCGATAATATTGACATAAATTACACCCAAGTTGGAAATGGCTCCTACGTTGTTCTGTGCCTCCCAGGGGCTTTTGGTTAGTGTGACAGGAGGGTCGGAAATTATTCCAATTTATTTATCAATTAATTCAATATTTTATATAAAAAATAGTATTAACTAATATACAGGTCAATTTTATGAAATCCTCAACAATTTTTAAAACTCCTACAGGGACAATTCAAACTGATTTTGAGCCAATCATTTCAAGAATGAATTTAGACAAATTCAAGTTGGTTTGCTGGGATCCTCCAGGCTATGGAAAAAGTAGACCACCCAATCGGATTATGGGAAAGAATCCACAGGCGACTGATGCAACAATAATTTCCAAACTAATGGGTGTAAGTAACTTGTATAATTATTATTAAAAAAAATGGTACCTAATTTTGAAATTGGTGCAAATGCATTCCAACAAGTAGACTGTATTTTTAGGAAATAGGTTTCGAAAAATATTCGATATTGGGATGGAGCAATGGAGGAGCAACTGGAGTTCACATTGCAGCATTTGAACCCCACAAAATTCATAAATTCATCGCGTGGGGAGCACCAGCTTTTGCATCAGAGGCATCTGCAAAATTGGCTAAAAGTAGAAAAATTCACTCAAAAAATTAATTCAAAATAAAGTGATTTCCATGCGTGTCCTAAGTCCATTTAATTCGAAGGAATTTGATTCGATACTTTCAGTGATGCTCAATCCTTCAAACTGGGACCAAGCCAGACGGAAAGCTTACGTTGACGTTTATGGCGAAACTTGCTTCATCGAAATGACGAAAGATACTGTCGCGTATGTACAGCGAATAGCAGAAGAAAAAACATTTCAAATTAAACTTCTTTTGCCCAGAATTCAAGCGTCCACTTTGATCATTCACGGACAGCACGACGTTAACTGTCCGATTGATCATGCCTACGCCTACAGAGATGGGATTGCTAACTCTAAGTAATGATTTTTATTTCGGATTTAAATTAACCAGTTTTCATAGCAAAGTTTAATTCATTGGTAAGATAAGAGGAAGTACAAACATTATTTGAACAGTGATTTTAATTCCAATATTACACATTTCAGAATGGAGGTCTGGCCAAATTCTACCCACTACCTTCATTTAGAGCATCCAGAAAAATTTGTAGAGCGAATTGAAACATTTTTAATACGGGGTAATTAATTCATTTACGAATAAAGGAAAACACCACTTAACTTTACAGATACCCTTAAAACAATACTGTAGAACTGTCAAAAAATGTAAATAGGATCCCCGTTGCATTAGAATACAAATAAAATAATTCATTGAAAAGGTTGGAGTTCAAAATACAACTCACTCCAAATTAATGGTCATAGGCCCAATATTACCCTGTGGCACTCTGTCGGCCAAAACCTTCGAGTAATTCTCAGCAGATTCCATACATTTTTTCATTGCTTCCTCTGATGATGAACCATAGCCTCTAAAAGTGAGCTGATACTCCGTGATGCATCGAACTTTACTTGCCGTCATGTCATCATCAGTTTCCGCCTTTGGTTTCAACCCGTAGCGAATTTGAATGTCAGGATCGCCAGGCTCCAGCCCTTTTTTATTGACGACCGGGAAAGGTGCTGGTCGAGGGTCGAAATCGATCTACACAACGAAAGCAATTAAGATAATGTAAAAAAATTCAGTTCACATTGGTCACAGGTTCGACAGGTTTGACATTTTGGCATTAACTACCATTAAATTTGAATCCTCCTTCAACACATCGACAGTAACAGGATCCACACTGACGTAGGAGCTGGACATTGTAACCCCGGAGCACAGAGACTCTTCACATTTTATTTTGGCAAGGTGATCCAACACTTCAAAAGCAGCCCGTCTCTGCGCATAAAATCTGTTGGCACCACGGCCTAGATAAACATTGACATAAAGTGACACAATTACATTATTTGGTTGGGCAGATTAAATATGACAAAAATGACATTTGAACAGTGCAGGAAAATCTAGATATTTAAAGTTAATAACCTTTCATACGAATTTTGCCTAGTGAGCAAGTGTACTCATACTCATCATGACCATCATCTTCATCTATGATTTTAGCACAAGTGTAAGACGGAGAAACGTTTAGTGCACTATCTCGGCAGTAGACCATAAGAAGCAAAACAGGATCAAGGCTACGGTTGAAGCCTGGGACCCTTTTCCATTTTGGGACATCCACCGTAGGAAATTTGACTTTGACCTCATCAAGGCATGCTTGTGCAGCAAGAACACGAGCCATTTTGGCAGAAGGCCCGGTAGCACTCACTAAATCCACAATAATATATGTATGTAACTCTAATTAATTTATAATGATTAGGATTAACAATACTAAAACAACAAAAACTATCTTACAAGTCTTTATCCTACATCCTAAATGAACAGAATTTAGAAATCTATTAACTATACTTTTATTCATAGGTCTAATAAACAAGCTGATTCATTGTGAGATCAAAGACTACTTACCGAAAAACTGTCCAATAGTTAAATTGCACTCAAAGTAAATAGATTCATTCATGTGACCCGTATCCATCTTGACCAACGAATAATGAACCGTTTCTCCAAATTGCTCTGCCAAAATATCCAAAACCTCTTCAGGCGTTTGAACAGCATCTAGAAAACATTACATCCAACATGTTTATGAAATATTTACCTACCGGAAACCCATAATCTCACTTTTATTACTATTACAGTCGGGTGATATATTAAAATTTACTGTCAACTGTATGGCCCAGGCAAACCTAAAAAACCTGTCCTTGTCAAAATGTCAAGTGACACGCAACACATTCAACATTTAAAGAGCCACATCAACAATGATATTCTTGTTATTGATGAGATATTTTTGATAGAAAATTTAATTACTTTTAATACAAAAAGAATAGATACGTTCAGTTTACAAACCTCGTTACTTGCAACGTTTCAACCGTTGACCATGCCATAGCCCATGCCTGATGCCGCTAATGACTAACTAGTAAGGACTAATCGACTAATGACTAAAATAACTAATAATTAGGTAGTTAATTACAAGAATACTAAATTACAAAATTCGAAATTGCACTTTCAACGTTTTTATCAACTATCAATAGGTAAGTTCGTCCTAGATTATTGCCTTACCTTCAATCAAACTTTCCATCTTGCTTTGATTTATAGTTTTTTCTAGAAAAACCTTTTGAATTACTTTCAGCTTTACAATCAACAATCAACAGTGACCAAAGCAAATCACAGAGCACCGCTTTCCTTTGTTTTAAGTTGTAAGAATCTTGACTCTTTTGACACAAAAAACTAACGACTAACGGCCACCAGCTCAGTTGAAGATCCGAATCTGCAATTGCAACAGAAGTTATGGTAAAAGTGCAAACAACTTTTCGGAATTCGGATAAACCAAAAATTAGCATTAATCAAGTAATAAATCAGTAACGATACCGACAAACCAATAAAAAGGAAATAATTACAATTAATTGTCAATTGTTTAATCACTGTCAACTGTCCCACGTCCTAAACTCCAGTCTTTTCACAAAGAAGCGAGGAGCCCTTTGCACCTTTGCATGCCGTCAGCCCGCATTCAACAAGAAACGAACCTACAACGTAGTAAAAAAGTGCACTGATCGTGAATCGTGAGTCCAGTGCTGCCCAAAACGTTTGCTAGTCTAGTCAAGTCTAGTCACGTACAAAATCGAAGGCAGCTAGTCTAGTCTAGTCAAGTCACACTGTTTTCGAGGCCTGTCTAGTCTAGGCTAGTCTAGTCAACACAAAATCTACCCTAGTCAAGTGTAGTCTAGTCAACTAATCGGCTATCCCTTAATATGGGAAGAATCGTGGCTAGTCTGGTCTAGTCTAGTCACAAGTATTGAAAGGGTCAGCTAGTCTAGTATAGTCAAGTGAAGCGGCTAATTTGTGCTAATTTCTAGTTTAGCATCTTTTGGAAAGTGTTGGTTTCAAGTTTTGACCTTTTTGAAAGTGCTAATTTCTAG
>JAQFZC010003280.1:0-19324 GCA_034695205.1 Dicyrtoma fusca
ACTAGTAAATAACGCTTTTAAAAGGTCAGAAAACTAGAAATTACCGTTTTCAAATGGTCAAGACTAGAAATTTCCCCTTTTTAAAAACATTCAAAACTAAGACTATTACTGTTTCGAAAAGGTTAATCTGCAGCCTCTGATCTGATCTGTGGTCTGTAATCTTTGCAGGCATTAGCCCTTAATTCCCATCCCTATACCTTCAGTAATGATACTGATTTGATTGTAATAATTTAATTAACATTCTTGATCTTGATCTTGATCTTGACTTGAATTATCGGTTGACTGTTGTATCAGAATTTTTACTTTCGATTCACGAAGATTTACACGCGAACAGTCGAACAGTTGACAGGCAGTTCGCTGATCAGCAAGATGACTGTCAGACGGTTGACGGTTGACGGTTGACGGTTGACGGTCCGTGCAGTTGTGCCAGAAGTTGGACACTAATTTACTCGTTGAATTGAAATTTATATTAATTTTTCATTTCATTTTCTATTCAATTAATAATAAATTCATTCCATTCATCCATTCATTCAGTTTGTGTAAACTTTGTCGGTCAAATAGGGTGGTTTTTTCCTTCTTTCTTTCTGTCTGTCTGTTCAACTGTTCCCTGCAGTTTCTTTTTTCTTTTTGGAAGTACCTACGACCTACCACCTACATACTACATTCAACATTGCATTTTGTATTTCATTGTATATTGTATGAGTATTACTTTTTTTTTGTCTGATTTATTACATTGAATTGAGGGAATGACGGATTTATGTACTGTGGGCAGTGAGTCTGGGCTGAGTGAGCTTGAAATGAAATTAAAAGAAAATGAAAATGTGTGAAGTGCTTTCTGAAGTGTGTGCTCTATTGCTGTGATTGTCTGAAATGGAACAAAGTAAAGAGTATAATAAAGGCGATGCGATGGGATAACGGATGGGATGATGGGAATGGGAGAGAGATCAAAAATGATGATATTGATCAATAAATATAAAGGGGATGCAGTCAGTATGGCATTGTCAGTAGTAGTGAGTTAGTAAGTGCATTCATTCCCATCTCTGTTTTTGCTATGCGTCTCTGTCTGTGTCTGTATTCTGTATTGTTGTGAGTGAGACAAAAGGGAGAGAGAAAGATGCGAGAGATTAATATTATTATTGTGGTAATGTGTAGTAAAACTCCATATGTGGAAAATGATTGGAGAGAGTTAGTCTACTAACCTTTATTTTCACTTTGCCCTACAAAATATCCTGAAACATCATCATCACACTCAAGACACACTACACAACAATCGCCCAACTATTCGCACTTCTACTTGGGGGATTGGCAAATATTACAAAGTACCTACAATTTTTTTTGACACATGCAACGTTTAGTTCTTATTTTGATTTTTGTTTGAGAAAATGGATTTTCTTCAATATATATTTTTTTTTATTTTGAAAGTTGTAAAACAAATTGTTTTACAATGTTGGGAAAAAGGCAAAATGGAGTATTCACATTTTGAAAAGTTGAAAAACATTTTTAATCAAAAATGACTATACTAATACTAGTAAGTTTAATTTTAACATTGTAAAGGGTTGTAAAACATTATACATATTACACTTCCATTTTTTTTAAAAGGCAAAATACCAGCCATCATTATATTTTAGATATTTTGAAAAGTTGAAAACATTATTTTACACTTTTTCAAAAAAAAAAAAATCAAAACTTAAAGCCGAATTTTAACATTTTAAAAGATGTAAAACATTGTATTATTACACTAAAATACAAAATTAAAGTCGAAATCCATTGTTACACATTTGATGTGTATTTTGAAACGTTGAACACAGTATTTATGATGCAAATATTTGAAAACGAGTAAAACATGGCATCACCTTTTAAAAATAAAAGAGCAAAACGTTAATAAAGTTTGTGAAAAGTAATTACCGTAAATTCTCTTTTACTAGGTCTCTATTAATACGCGGGTCTCTAATTGTGCGCTGGGGTCCGAGGGCCTGAATGAAATAATGCGCGGGTCTCCAATAATACGCGGGTCTCTAAGACCTTGATTTCACGTGCAGGTTTATCCATGGTTAACTTTAACTATAGTTAGTTTATCCATGATTAGCGCGTGAAATCCCCACTAACCATCGTTTTTATCCATGGTTAATGCGAATTTTACACGCTAATCATGGATAAACTAACTATAGTTAAAGTTAACCATGGTTAAACCTGCAAGTGAAATCAAGGTCTAACAGTACGCGGGTCACCGGAAGTATTTTCAGTGTTTAAGTGTACAGAAATTAGTGTAAACCTAACTTTGTAGCCACTGAATAGCTTGAATTAAATGACACATACTTTTAGGTCGCTTAAAAGTGTCAAAGTTCTTGTTTTTAGCCTGTTTATTCCAACTAAATTCAGAGTAGTAAAAGGGTTAGTTTGAATAATACGCGGGTCTCTATTACTGCGCGGGTCTCTAATTGTACGCGGGGGTCAGAGGGAGCTGAACGTACTATTAGAGAATGTACGGTACATACAAAGTCTATAAAGTACGCCATGTAGATATTTTCAAAACATTACAGACATATTTGCAAAGCCCCTTACATAGTACTGCATCCACAGCATCCCCTATGCCCCAAAGTACATGATCTTTGCATTATTACTGTTTGGTACTGATGATGATCTCTGTAGTAGATCTCTGACTAGTAGTGTGAGTGACATCTGTGCAGATATGGGCAGCCAGCAGTTTTTGTTGAGCACTTTAAGCAAAAGGCAAAAAGCATAGTACTATATTGCAATATGTACATTAAATGCGCTCACACCTACCTATGCCTCGTATATCTGTAGAGCTAAACAAGTTGACGTTGACACAGACTGCAGTATTTTAATAGTGTTATTATTATGCTGGTCGCTGTAGTGGTTTGCGTGGAAGGTTGAACTTGAACTTGGTTGTAATGGGGTAGGCATTATTATTATTATTACTACTATCTCCTCAAAGATCATAGCAATGAGCTACCTAAGGAATTTTAAGCATTTTAGGCTTAGGCATCTTCACCATTACAATTAGGGATAGCATGAGATACTTACAATTAGTTTAACTGGGCAATTATTGTGGGAAGTTCCTCACTCTTTAGGTACCATATTTACGAGGAATCGATCCTTAAAATTTAATAAGTGTGACTCACTTCAGGGGGTAGAAACGTCAATGTCTGCCTGCGTGTAATTTCTATTTTACTTTTGTCTTTTGTGAGAATTATTTCATAGGAAGTACTTAATAATTGATTCTACTGTTCGAGTGACTGACTGATATTGCATTTATTTTATGAGTAAGCTTAAACATTAAAGGTACCTGTCTTCATTTTTGTTTAGCTTTCAGAGTCTATTGACCTCCGTGATGATGATGATGATGATGATAATGGTTAAAAAAATTAACTTCAGTTTCAGTTGGTAGGTACTTTATTACTTGTTAGTTGTTAGTTACCTACCACCTACCATCTATTGACTTGTCGGTATTTACTTTATTTGTTTAAACAACTGAATAATTACTAGTTAGTTACTAGTAATTTGGTAGTTTTTACTTAAAAACGGCAGATTTAAATCATTTTTATGTTAGGTACATTTTAGCCTTTTCGAAACAGTAGGTAAAAGATCATTTTACAGTAATCAAGTAAAGGAATATGTACTCAACAATTTAGATCTAAATTGTTGAGTACATATTCCTTTACTTGATTACTATTTGATACACTCAACCAGCGCTTCTTGACTTACAAAAGATCATTTTACACCGTTTGGAAAGTGTTCATTTCTAGTTTTGATCTTTTTGAAAGTTTCAAACTTTACTGTAGATTTACATTGTGTGAGAATGGTGTAAATGTTACACCATTCTCTAAGTATTAGTTTCTATTTTGACCTTTTTGAAAGTTCCAAAATTTAGATTTACACCATTTTCGAACTGTTAGTTTCTAGTTTTGACCTTTTTGAAAGTTTCAAACTTTAGATTTACACCATTCTCTAAAGTTTCTAGTTTTAGCTTTTTGGAAAATGCTAATTTGTAGAATGACGACTGAGAAACTTGATGGTTTGCCAGTTCGGAAGACGTTTTTGTGTTTGTTTTGTAATTTTTATTTCTTTATTAAATTGCTGCCCATTTGCGTTAATTAGTAGTCCTCCATTTATTCTCGTTTGATAAACGTGATTATGATTAACTGCAAAGCTAGTTACTTCAGCCCTAAGATTAGGTAGGTACTTAATTTGTGTCTACTACTTTAACTACCTATGACCTATTGATATGGATTAATCGTAGAATTTACTGGCCCGTTCAATGAAATTGCTGCCACGAGCAGGGTATTTATTACTATTTATTATAAATAAAGGGGAAATTATGGTTACATGATGGCGGAAGTAGAAATAGCAGTAGCAAAAGCAAAATATTTTTTCGTATACAAACTGATAATAATGCCGCTGATGACAAAATTAGGTGGAATGTAATTTCTGGCAGAGTCGATAATTGTTTAGCGCAATCGTTAAATTAATTCTATTGCAGCGTCCGTTCGATAGCTGTTATGTAATTATTTGTATTACCTAATTGTAAGTTATCAATTTCAGCAGCGAATCTAATTATTTGAAATAAAATAGGTTAAAGCCTGAAACGTTTGGTTGAAGCCCATTCACTAATCACGCACTTATTCCTTCGAACAAAGTCGCCGCGAGCCTGCTTTCTTTGACTAAAAAGCTAAAACTTTCGAAACTCTTGCATCGAAAATATTAATAGTAGAATTTATTATCCTATGCATGAAAGTACATTCTTTCTTGCACAGTAAAACCGTCAAAACCAAGACCAAGAGTCTATTAAAATGTTTTCGGAATCTACTACAAAAGTTCTTAAAACCTATTTCAAGCTCGCAGGAATTCTTCACGCTAGTCCCTACTTGTGGGACTCAAAAACATGCACAGTACAAATAATAAAATCAAAAGTTGGATTATTTCTGTGGGCTGTCAATGTGATTTGGTCAATTTCGATCACAATTTATATCTTCTATCACTATCGACTGTATTTTGAAGGGTATTCGATCAATAATTCGACAGACGTTGCCCTGGATTGCCTCATACATGCATGGACTCTACTGGCCCTGACCCGCTGCATTTACATTCCTGCTACTTCTTGAAGAGCATCCCTCACATTTTAAACACTGCTATTAGTCTGGACCGAAAATTCATCAGTAAGTTGGGAAAAAAATCTCAAAAATTAATAGTAGAATATTATTCAAAATATTGAATAATATTGAAAAATATTGTAACTTAAATGAAATTAACTGTTTCTGTTCTGTTGCAGAAAAATATTTCGTGAAGAACGCCGTCGGCAATTGCAAGGGCTGCTATCCTCCTAAATCAGATTTATTCGCAAAAGCAATGGGGATGCTAGTAAAACTGTCTTTTGGAACTCCAGTAGGATTTATTTTATTATTCTTGTTAGATCCGAGGAAACCCCGAAATTGGTCAAGCTATTTTACTAATTCTATTGAAAGCCGGTGGGCTATTTGGCCTTTTGCATTCCTTGAGTACTACGTATATGTTTGTAACTGGTATCCGAATTTACTTCATCTATTCCTCATCATGATTTACGTCAAATTTGTGTCCTTCTGGCTCAAGGAGTTTGCGTAAGTCATTAATTACAAATTATATATTTATTCAAAGATATTTTGTCACGGTTTAACCTTTTCAAAACGATAATTACTACTAGTTTCATATCTTTTTAAAAGTGTAAGTTACTAGTTTTGACCTTTTTGAATGTGTGAATTTCCAATTTTGACCTTTTTGACAGTGTTAGTTACTAATTTTGAGCTTTATGAACGTGCGAATTTTCAGTGTTGAACTTTTTGAAAGCGTTTAGTAACTAGTTTTACATCTTTTTGAAAATGGTAATTTCCAGTTTTCACCTTTTTAAAATATCTTTGTAATTTCTGGTTTGACGTTTCTGAAAGTGTTATTTTGTAGTGTAAACACTTTTGTAAAGCATTAGTTTCTTCCATGGTTTCCCAGTTTCGACTAGGTTAACAAGTGCAATGGTTTTTTTTAAAGTGCAATTTTTGAAAAATAATTTTCTCGAAATGTGCTGTGTTTGAAAAATAGATCTTTAAAAAAGTTGGTTGTTACGTTAAGTAAAACGAACTACGAAAGAATAATAAAATAATAATTATTACTGTTTGTTCTGTTTATTTCAAGAAACGATCAGAATAAGCTGTTTACGTCCAGTTCAAGGAAAGAAGATTTAGTTCGAATCTACCAAACTTTGCAAATTCTAAATAGCCACTTTAGATTCTGTACCCAACAAATACTAATGCCAGTCACGGTCATGTTTGTGATTTTCGCTCATTCCTGTTTCATCTACATTAGTGTCAAGTTCCATGATGTAATGCCTATCCATATTTACTCTTTATTCCCCTTTTGGGCTGTGGGCTACCTGATCCTTGAGCTGAAAGTTTTCAGTATGCTTGGGAATGTCAAAGGGAATTCGGAAAGATTTATTAGATCCTGGAAATACGATGGGAATAAAGCGAGTCGAAAAATTCTTCGGTCCTTCCGTCCACTGGAAATCAATGTTGGAAGGTTGTTCGTGTTCGAACGAAGCACGCCACTGATAATCGTTCTAATCATTTCTAATATCACTATTAATTTACTATTGATTTTGTAAATCTGTTTTAATTTTTAATTTTTTCAAATCAGCAATGTACTTGTCTAGTTTTGTTTTCTTTTGGAAAACGATTTATTAATTTCTAGTCTAGAACCTTTTGGAAAATAATGTGATTTCTAAATTTGCCGTTTCTGAACGTGTTAATTTATAGTTTTGACCTTTTTGAAAGGGTTGATTTCTAGTTTTGACCTTTTTGAATGTTTATTTCAAGTTTTGACCTTTTTGAAAGTGTATTTCTAGTTTTGAGCTTTCCGAAAGGGCTAGTTTCTAGTTTTGACCTTTTTGAAAGTGTTGATTTCTAGTTTTGACCTTTTTGAATGTGTTGATTTCTATATTTGACCTTTCTAAAAGTGTGTATTGCTAGATTGATACCTTTTCGAAAATGTTAGTTTCTAACCTTACCTACACCTTTTGAAAGTGTTAAATTGTAGTAGGTAGATATAAATAGTAAAGAACTTCATATGGTTTACTTTACCAGTTGCGAATACTTTAAAGGAAAGCAAGTCGCAAGTACTGGCACCCACTCTGTTAATTATTATTACATTTTTTTTAACTGAAGTTTATTATTGATTCTGTAAACTTTTAAAAATGTAATAGTAAAAACCGTCACCAGAAATTTGATTGAGTAACAACTGTTTTCCTGGCGAAAGTTTATTTTTGTTTTGAAACTAAATTTCGTGGTCTCTCGCCAAATTTTTTGCTTCCAACTGAATCTCGAGCCCTCCTTTTGACTGGTGGTAGTGGCCCTTCAAAAACAGAGCGAACGTCCATCTTTGACGGGTCATTGACGAATATTTTGTTGACCGAACTTTTGACCGCTTTTGACTGTCTCGTTTTTGTTTTTTGTTCCAATTCTTTTTTCGAATTTGGGATCTCAGTCCCATAGTCAGAAATATCGACACTTCCCTTCCCACTTTTTCCGGATCCGGGAATACTTCCGTTGTCATAATTATTATTATTGTTTCGACTTGGAAGTGGATCCGTTACCGGAACCGGAACCGGATTAAGGCTCGCTGTGCTTTCTATGTCTGGAGCCCGGGGAACTACAAAAGTTGACAGGATCCGTTTGGTCCCTTTCCCGTGAACGGTTGACTGTTGACGGATTTCAGTTTCGATCTCATCGTCAGAATAATTGTTAACATTTCGTCGTACATTATTACCTGAGCCATCATCTTCGTAAATGATTTCAAAATCATTGTTGTACGTTCTGTAAGCTCGAAATGAGGGTTTGTCCTGTTTTTTTGATAGAATTCTCGCCATTAGTCGAAAGCCAGGCTTAACCTTCTTATTTTTGGTTTCTGCACTGTCCAAACTATTCCTGTTGATGCTGTCGAAGATTTCAACTTGTTCGAGGGAGCTCGGTCTTTTTTCGAGCAAGGCCACAAGCGTGTCAATTGTTACTCCAAGGTCCTCGTAAGTTCCAGCATTTTCTAAATAGAGCACTCTAAGTCTTGGGTAATCAAGTGCCAGTGTTGAAATGTCCGAAGAACTGAGATTCAAATTCATTAGTTTAATTAATTCAACCGATTTGGGTAAACTATCCACGTTTACAATGTCCGGTTTACAGATTACTTTGGGATGAACGTGATCGAGCTCAATTCCCTTCAGTGCAATTGTTTTTAGGTACAGTGACCCTTCGAATGCATCGTGGAGGTCAATGGGAACTTTAATGTATCGATCCGGGTAGCTTCGGATGTCCAGGTTCATCGAAAGTGTGACTAAATGTTGATGATTTTTCTTGATCACGTCATATGGGAATTTGTAGTAGACTGGACCTTCAACCCAAAATTGAATGTATTCTAATCGGTCCTGTGTTTTGATGAATCTTCTCCAGAACTCGGTGCTTCCCACCTGATGCCAGTAGAATAAATGAAAACTACAAAGTTTGACCTCGTTAGCCCCTGTCAAGTCCATTTCGACAATGTCTGGATCAATCTCTAGCAGCCGCCTCTTAGTGTTGACCGGGACCGGTTCAGTGAATGGACATTCAACATTAAATATTTCGAGTGTTTCCTGGTGTTCCAGAATGAAATTCCAGATCATTTTCATCAACTTTTGCTCCAGTGCAGCGACGAAGGGAAGGGCAACCCCGAGGTAAGTTAGTGAAGGAAAATAGAGGGAAAGAAGTATGATCGTGTTCTGGGTGATTCGTTCAAGATTGTAAGAACCAGCATCTTCTTCATCGAAGGAACTCATTGAAATCTCTAAGCTTTTAAGCTGGGGTAAAACAATCGATTTTTTGGAACTGGATTTGTCCAAAAGGAGATAGTGGAGGGTAGAAATGTGGATTTCAAGTGTTCGAAGTTCTTGCAGATACATTAGAACTTGAAAGAAATTTTCTTGAGTGATTGCGCCGTCGAAATGAACTTCTTGAACCAGGAGGGGAAATCGAAAAGGTGGAATTATATGGCTATCACGAACGTCACTGAAAAATATATTTTTAATTCTCCGATCTTTTATTACTGCAGGGTCGTGCCAGGTGACCGGAGGGGCATTTTCGACATCCCAATACTGGCTGCCGAGACCAACGTGAAGTACTTCCAAGGGCTGACCTTGCCTTATTGGAGTTACTAAGCGAGTTCGAGGGGCCTGGATTAGGGGGGTTGTGGGATCTTGACATGGGATCCGAACTGGGCTTTCAACTACTATACTGGGAAGTAAAAACTGAAGTTTGTTGAAAGTGCGATGTATAAGCTACCTGTGTGCCTTTGCATTTTTTGTAAGTTGCACAGACCTGTAAAGTTTGCTACACATTCGATCGAGGCATGTATGTAAAAAAAACTAAAAATACAACACGTTTTGCTTGGGCATTTGGAACTGGGAAACCATTAAAAGAATGCTTTTCAAAAACGTTTAGTCCACAAATTAAGTTTTTAGAAAAGGTCAAAACATGTATTTAGGTAACATTTTAAGATGGTATAAAGCAAGATATTAGCTCTTTCAAAAACATTCAAAACTAATAAATAACAATTTAAAACAGGGCCAAACTGGAAACAAACTGGAAATTAACATTTTTCAAAAAGGTCAAAACTATAAATTGACACTTTTGAAAGTTATAAAACAAGATTCTTACATTTTTAGAAACATTCGAAACTGGTGAATACCACATTAAAAAACATTCAAACCTAGACATTAACATTTTTTAAAAGTTCAAAACTAGAAATTAACATTTTCAAAAAGATCAAAACTAGTAATTAACATTTTCAAAAAGATCAAACTAGTAATTATTGTTTTCATAAAGGTCAAAACAAGAAAGTACCGTTTTTGAAAAAGTTTAAAACTAGATGTATTAACGTTTCAAAAAGGTTAAAAAGAATACTTATGCTTTTTACAGTTTTACAATGCGAGGTAGTTTAAAAAAGTGTGAACACGGCATTTTATAGTCACTTTTTAAATTGTATTGATCAGTGATGTTTTTAACCTGCTTTAAATATAGGAAAATAAAACGTTTTCTAAAAGTTTTAAAATCTTTTTACAGCCTAAAAGAGACGAAGTATTACATGGTATGCTCTATTTGTTTCTTAAAAGGCCGAGAAACGTGAGAAACTACTTGTCGTTTACCGTTCACCCGTTAAAGGTAACAAATATAAACTCAAATACTGTGTCGTATTTTACCTTTACGGATTTGAAACACAAAAAATGCAAATAGCTTATATCGCACTTTTAACGGGAGGTCCCTTCTGGTTCGTAGAGTATACATGTTGTTTTAATTCAACAAATATCTTCACCTTGAGTTGTGGTTTTCTTTAAAACCGATTTTTTCGGCTGACTGTCAACCTGACAGTCCAACGAACGTCCAAAGGTTGCAGCTTGCTCTTCCTTGATAAAATCTTTGAACTGCTTCGAAGTTGGAACAACGCTCTTGAAGACCTTTCCTTCTTGAGGCACTGCCGTTCTGATTTGTGGTTGCGTTCTATACTCCAAAGGCAAAGGTAAGAGTAAATTGTTCTTGTGGCGTGATTTAAACTCTGGTTTTGTGTCGTATCGACTTAAATAGTCTGCAGAATAATTATCTGGCGGTGGCGGTTGTTGTTTCTTTCCCTTTTGATGATGGGAAACATGGGGAGTGACGTGATGGCTGGGTAGTGGGACTTTCGAAGCAACTTCAAGCATCGAGTTATGGTCGGGTTGATAAGGCTGATCATCCGGTTCGAATTCTGACTCTTTTGGTCGAACTGCCCCTCTTCGGTGTTTAATTTGATGTGGATTTGGCTTGGAAATATTTTGACTCATTCTGGGACCACGTGCCGACCGTGCATTTACATCAGAAGCATTATTATTATTGTGGTTTTTATCCGGCTCTGGTTCTGGCTCTAGTTCTGGCTCTGAAGAAAGCTTTGCTGTTGGTGTTGGAGGATAATTATGGGATCGTTTCGAAGATTGCTTGCCGGCTACTTGTGTGGATGGACGTTTACTTTTACTTTTACTGTTACTTTGGATATGTTTACTAATCTCGGGCACCGGCTCTGCCTGCAATTCCATGTTTTCATCACTTTTTTTGGGGGATACAATCGAGGATTGCTTAAGAATCGTTGTCAGAACCTGTGTGGTGAACTTCCGAGCTTGATTTTTTACCGGCCTTTGTGCCGCAGTTGTTTTAACGTTTGTACCCGTCGGTTCCGCCTCATCTCGATCATCTCTTCGTACGAATCCCTTCTCACCATATGCGTACTTTTGATTATCAGCTTTACCCGACATTTGGACCAATTTGTATGGAAATCTCACTCCATCGTTGGGCATGTAAATTCTGCTTTTTGAATTGTGAAAGTCAAAGTTTGAATTCGTCCACAGTTTTGTTTTTGCTGGTTCAGCTTCTTTGGAAATTTGACTTTGAGTTCGAGGCCTTTGCGGCGGCTGTTCGAATGGCCGTGGGGTTGCTTTTACGGTTACAGAACGCTCTTCAATTACTTCTATTTCCGGTTCGATTTCCGGTTCGATCTCCGGTTCGAGTTCCTCCGGTTCCGTCTGCAAAAAGCTTTTAGTGGCAACCCGTTGCATCTGCATCTGGGGGCCAGCTCTGTAGGTCACTGGTAATGGCATTGACCTTGGGTCGGCTCCAACGAATCTGGGCGAAGCATTGTCAGGGATTTTTGAATTTACGGTTGATCGGATATAGGACTGCTCCCTTGCCCGTGAAAAATTTGTTTCTGGTGGTCCAATTGACATTTGAGCGGAAGATATGACAGATTCTTCAGGGAGTGACTGGATGGAAGAAAGTGCAGCTTCAGTTGGTAGTGGCCTCGTGGACGTGGAGCCCATTTCGGGCCATAGTGACGGCGAAGGCTGTGTTTTATTCGATTTTGAAAGTTTTGGCTGTGCCGATGGATTCGTTGTGGGTTTCAAAATTCCTACAGATTTTTTACTTGGCTGAATACTGTTCTGGTTCGGTGGATCTTCGACTAGAGTGGGTTTACTTGTAAAGGGCATGCTTTGCTTTGACTTTGATTTTGCTTTACTATTTTTTTGTACTGGCTCTTTAAGTACTACGATTGGTTTTGGCGCTGCGGACTGGGCAAAATGTGGCCTGAAGGATGGGACACCGCTTAGTTTAGTAAAATTGGAGGAATTTCGGCTTGTCATAGCGGAGGGTCGTTTAAAGGGATCCGGACCTTCATCGTCCGGAACGGTGTCCTCACTAGTTATTCTTTGGTAGACTGTTGCTGCCATTGTAACCTTTTAACTTGGAATCTAGTAAGTATTAATAATCAGTTGACCACACAGCTCTTTGACAGCCCAGGGAATTTTCAGTTGAAATCTGATTTAATTACAGCTATTTTGGTATCCTGATGCGTTACATTTTTAACTGAAGACGCAGTTGAAATGGAAATTTGGTCAGTTTAAATTAAATACGAATTACGAGTATTTTTCAAGTGTGAATGCACCAGTGAATTTTAAAACTGAACATTTTAAAGATTATTTTTTTAAAAAATGGGTTTAAGCCTTAGTGTTGTATTATATTCGTAGTGCTACATGCTGCATTTATTCTATTAATTTCTTATTCTTATTTTGATGCACGTAGAGTAACATCACACAACGACACAACTAAGATAAGAGTTATCTTCAATATTATATAAATAATAATATAAACGAGAACTTCATAATAGTTAAATAAAGAATTTGAAAACTTTCTACTGCAGCAGTCTCTGCCCTCAAAATAAAAGTCTTTTTCAAATTTTATTAAAATAACCTTTACAACAATGATTGTTATTCAAAAATTTTGAGATTATTATTTATTTTTACACAACAACACTAAAGAATAATAATAATAAATTATTATCATACAATACTAATACTGTTTTACTAAAAAAATACCTAAAAAATAGTGTTGATACAACGCATGATTTGTCACTGTGTGAAAATAATCGACCATCTTCAAACCAAACGGTATAATAGCCGCCAAACCAGGGCGCAGCGCAGGGTAGCTCACTATTACACAGTCAGTTTTGTCGGTTGTTAGTAGAAACATTTAAAAACTTTCGGGAGATTTAAGAGAAAAAGTTCTTGAGACTATACCCGTTCAATGTTTAAAATTTGCAGTAATTTACAATAAATTATTTTTGCAAGCAATGTACTAATAATACAAGTGTCGAATTTGTAATTTTTCTAAACGACCAAGACTTGTTAAGAAATTTTAAAAAACTTTTTTAAATTCTGCATTTCTACAGTATCCTCCGTCATAAGATTTGCAATAAAGTTTTCTTCTCTCCCTTCTGGCTCAATGGCTAATATTTCATGAACATTTTGCCGAAATTTAAGTACTTTTTCAAATTGTGTTTTTAACTCTAACATTTTCGAATCGTTCAGTTTTTTGGTTCTTTTTTGATTTACTGCTCGGGTCACTGGGACTAGGAGGGCCTGTTGTAGGAAGTACAGAAGACGTCCTGGAAATAATAAAAATATAATTTTGCTAATTATGTAATGATTAGAATGTAAAACACAAGCCTGAAGGAACGTTTGAGTACAAAATTACCTCTGTGACGATTGTACCCTGGCCAGATAATATCAGCAATTTCCAAACACTTGGTCGCCAGAACAGTCATTCTGTCCGCCATCTCAACCTTTTCATTCTCACTGAGCTGATTCTGAAAATTAGAACTTAAGAGAACAAAGGACATCCTTTGGAGTAAATCATTCTCTATCGAGTGCATCGCAAAGTGATTTGGATGGACAGTCTTCCCTTGATGTGCCTTGAGTAACTTTTCAAGGATTCCGATTGTTTTGATGTAATTGCAGTTATTTTTGGGATCGTCTACAGTTTTTTGATGTCCACTCAAATCCGAACTGATGCTGTACATGAGCTCCTCGACCACATCTTCGGGTATTACACGGCCGCACGCTGGAGAATTACACTTCCAGCTTGTGTCATCGTCCAAGGGATTTTCCAGAAGCAGATATCCATCGCCTGTTTAAACATTAGAATAATCATACACTAATTTTAAGTGATGACAGGTCACGTTTTAACCTATTTGCAACTGGAAAACCATGAAGTTGTTTACTGTTAGTATCTACCACAATTTAGCACTTTAAAACGGTCAAAACTTGAAATTAACATTTTTCAGAAGCGAAGGTGCTAAACTTGGAATTAGCACTTTCAAAAAGGTGTAAAAACTTGAAATCAACTTTTTCAAAAACGTTCAGCGATAGAAGCTTACAGTTTCAAAAGGGTCAAAACTAGAAATTAACACTCAAAAAGGTCAAAACTAGAAAATAACAATTTCTAAAAGGTCAAAACTAGAAATTAACACTTTCAAAAAGGTCAAAGCTAGTAATCAACACTTTCAAAAAGGTGTAAAACTAGAAATCAAGGTTTTCAAAAACGACCAGCGATAGAAGCTTACGGTTTCAAAAAAGTCAAAAGTGGAAATTAGCATTTTCAAAAAGGTGTAACACTAGTAACTAAAATTTTCAAAAAGGTCAAAACTAGAAATTAACAATTTCAAAAAGGTCAACACTGAAAAATAACACTTTCAAAAAGGTCAAAGCTAGTAATCAACCCTTTTAAAAAGGTGTAAAACTAGAAATCAGCGTTTTCAAAAACGTCCAGCGATAGAAGCTTACGATTTCAAAAAGTTCAAAACTGGAAATAACACTTCCGAAAAGGTGTAAAACTATATTTATTGCTGTTTCGAAAAGGTTAATCAAAAATTTGTCAATCAATTTTTCAAGTAACTCACCCGTATCTGCACAGACCGGGCATCTAACAGCTGAGAAAAAAGTGGCCAATTCCGTTGGATCCTTACACCTGGGACAGTCACAGTCAAAGAATTTGCTTTCTCGAAGATTCAGCCGCCTCTCAATCGTTCCAAAGGTGGGTTGTGTGTACAGCTGTGTGATGGATTCACCCGCTTTAATTGGAACGGAGGCCCGACTAATGAATTCACTGTTGGCCTGAATGACCCAGGCAGAATTGGGCGTACAGTTATGAGCGGGCATGCTAGCGGTAAAAAAGAGATAGGAGCCATTCCTATAAAGGTCACCCGATGACACAGAATCGTCACTTATGAAGGCATTGACCACCACTGATCCAAGGATGTGCTCGATGATCTCATTGTCAACTTCTTTGAGACCACAAGCCACCCTTATGAAGCTAATCGTGGCATGACTCATGGCCCGAGAATTGTGGTCTTTTCTCCGCAGAGCTATGTGATCTTCCAGCTTTAGGATTTGTTCCCATATTTTTGGATTCCTTTCTTTGACAAGGACCCCTCGGAGAACGATTATTTTTTCGTAGTAGGAACTCTCTGCGGGTCCGGACACTGGCGGGACACGGCCTTTGAAGATGGGGCACTCATTTTCGGCATGGAGGGCGTCCTGAAGAAAATTTTGAATTTTTTAATTATTTTCGAAACTGTTATACGTATAGTTTTACATCCTTCCGGAAGAGGTAATTTCTAGTTTTAACCTTTTTGAAAAGAGTAATTTCTAGTTTCACATCCTTTAGAAAACAATAGTTTCTAGTTTTAACATTTTTGAAAAGGGCTAGCTACATATTTATAGTTTTAATCTTTTTGAAAAGGGTAATTTCTAGTTTTAACCTTTTTAAAAAAGTGTTATTTGCTAGTTTTGACCTTTTTGAAAAGAGTAATTTATAGTTTTAATCTTTTAAAAAAGGGTTATTTATAGTTTTAACCTTTTTGAAAAGGGCTATTTAGAGTTTTAACGTTTTTGAAAAGGCTAATTTCTAGTTTTAGTCTTTTTGAAAAGGGTTCTTTATAGTTCTAACCGTTTTGAAAATGTTGATTTTGAGTCATTACATTTACGAAAGTGTTACATACATACTAGTTTTGAATGTTTTTGAAGATGTCACTTACTAGTTTTGACCCTTTTGAAAAGGTTAACTTGTAGAATAAACACTTTTGTAAAGCATCCTTCTCATGGTTTCCCAGTTACAAAAATTAAAAATAGTTTAGAATTTGTCCATTATAGTAAACGGCTGTACTTACCTTCTCACACTTTACGTTACAAACCGGCCACTTGCACTCCGAGCACCGGTAATCACTCGCCACTCTTTTGAAGCAACTGAGACAGATCGAGTAGGAATCTTCTTTGGCCAATGGACCGGAAATCAATGGTTTTTCAGTGAATATGATCTCACCCTGTGCAATATCTCGCGTCGCAATGAGATGACGGCCCACCGTAGAATCCGTTGCTATGACAGCCGGGAAGCAATCCGGCTTGTGAAGCTTCCAGTGTGACTTTTGATGCTCACGGGAACAATAGTTGACTTTCTTACAGGAACCACAGCCTAAATTTGATTGTTTGGAACACACGGGGCATCTGTTCCTTTCATTTTGATCGCCATCCATTATAATAGAGGTACTGTACTTTGCTTTGTTTTAGTACAAGTTTTATTAATGAGATATTTTGAATAGAGATATTCAGTTAGGTACTTATTTTAGGCACTAGAACAATAGTATCCATATAAATACAATGCTGGTACAAACCTTTACTTATGCTAGTAATTATTAGTTTATCTTTTTACTGAAGAGAAGAGAGAATCACTTTTACACGGTATAGCAGAGTAATTTGAGTTCACTAATCACTACCACGACCTATACGACAGTGAACAAGTGAAAATATATCTTCCTGTGCGGTACCGGCACCCGAAGACCAGAAGCCAGACCATTATTACTGTCTAGCATCAGCATACACCTACCCACTCATCTCACTAGTTTGTACAAGAAATGAAACCAAACCCCGACATTGTACTACTAAAAACCTTAAGTAAACTACCGAGAATCGCCGAATAACTTCCGGGTTTCAGCTGCCAGCATGCTGATTGTGATTTTACATTTTTATGACTCTGAAAATTATAACAAAAGTGTCATTTCACCTTTTCGAAAAGGTAGTAATTATATTTAGTTTTACATCTTTTCGAAAATACGGTAATTTGTGGTTTCATATCCCCTTGAAAATGGTAATTTATAGTTTTGCATTTTTTTTTGAAAAATGGTAATTTCTAGTTTTACATCTTTTTGAAAATGTGGTAATTTCTAGTTTTACATCTTTTTGAAAAAATGGTTATTTCTAGTTTTACATCTTTTTGAAAATGTGGTAATTTCTAGTTTTACATCTTTCTGAAAATGGCAATTTCTAGTTTTGTACTTCTTTTTGAAAATGTGGTAATTTCTATTTTTATATCTTTTTGAAAAGGTGGTGATTAGTAGTTTTACATCTTTTTGAAAGTGTAATTTTTAATTTTACATCCTTTTGAAAATAGTAATTTCTTCTTTTGACATATTAGAAAATAGTAATTACTGGTTTACTTCTTTTTGAAAAAATTGTGATTTCTAGTTTTTAAAAGTGTTAGTTACTAGTTCTGAGTGTTCTTGAAAATGCTGATTAATAGTTTTGACCGTTTTGGAAAAGTTAACTTGTAAAAATTGGCATTGCAAAACTTATTTTGCTTCCTTGCATGCTTTACAATCGAATGGGTAGTTAAATATTTAGAGGACTAGCTTAGACACTAGCTTACAGTTTGATATTTACGGTGTCAGTTTAGCTCGGCTCAAATAAGCTTGTCTGTGTTTGCATCTAATAATGCGTACGTATAAAAAACCGAACCGAACTGAACGTACACCGTGTTAGTCGTCAGCCGGGGGTACATAATGATATAATTATAGACGATCTTCCTGCATCTTTATTACATTTTCTTGATGACCTATATCCCTACACTAACTATGCCTACGCTACGGACAGACAATACTACAAACAAATACAAGGAGCACAGCACAGCTGCAGACCTGCTGAACTGATTGAACGCCCCAAAAGCAACGAAAGAGCCAAAAACAAACTGACTTTACTGACTACTTATAGTGAGTGACTGACTGACTAGAAATACAAAATAAAATAAAACTAAAGCTTACTTCAAATAACGCATATTCATTTTGTAACATAAGTTTTCATAGAACATAAATAAAGTAACTAGTAAAAAAACAAAATAAGCATTTTCTCATTTCCATCGGGAAATAGGATCTCTAGACTGTTCTTGCTGTTCCCAATTTCAACTGGATCTGTTTGTCTTTGTATTTTTGTTGGCATTTATGCAACGGATGAAGAGGTGTTTACCATTTCATGCTTCGTTTGAAAATTTTATATATTTTTTCCCGTCCTGTTCAAAATCAGAAAATCATATCAACGTGACCATGTTTATTTATACATACGCGAGAAACTGAAATATATCAAACTGTTACCAGTGTTATTTCTCACTAGTCAGTCTCAATTAAAGATGTTTTATTAAAGTTGTAATCAAATGGTAGTAATACAGAGACTTACCTAGGTTTCAATTGACCACGTTGTTTTATTTTTAGATTAGGTTCCTATCATATGACTCATGACACAAAATCATCATCTTCTGCTGATGCCTTTTAAGGTCGACGGTACTGTCTTAATTAATTTACTTAATGCTGTTTTAACTACATTCATAAAACATTCAAATAAATAATATGCTTCCGATATCTGACCAATATGTAATTATTGATAATGAAACATATAGTTATTGAAACGGGTTAAAGCATCATAGAGGGGTGTAAGCATTTGATATTTGTTTATTGTCATTATAAACATACGTGGTTACAAACACCGGGTAGATCTTTAACTTAGATCAGGTAGAGAGTACCAAAGATAGCAAATATTTAGAATTATATAATTAAGAATTAAACAAGAGCACGTAGTGCTTGATGTTTAATTGCAATTATATGAGGGACTGAAAGAATAATAATTAATTAGGATCTATCTCAGCTGATAGAGCCCGCCCAGAGCTTTTTAAAGTTAGAGACTAGCTCCACTAGCGGGTCTCTACCTCAGTTTCTTGAAAGCGAATGACAACGACGGGTAATAGCTAAATAACGAAAAAACTAGAGAACGCAGATTAATACTTCAACAAGTGTTTTATTCTTCGTTAGAGACAAAATCAAGGAAAACTACAAAGTTGACAAGTAAGGTCTCGGATTCCAAAATTGGCAGACGAACATCCCGATCACACACCTAGAGCATCAAAATACAATCAAATCAAAATTCAGCCTTGGCCAAACCCGACTGAAAGAATAATAATCTTTAGTTACAACTGAAACTAGCATTCGATGGGGAGGAGGGTGGGCCTAATTAATTATTATTCTTTCAGTCCCTCATATAATTGCAATTAAACATCAAGCACTACGTGCTCTTGTTTAATTC
>JAQFZC010003281.1:0-19320 GCA_034695205.1 Dicyrtoma fusca
AAAGATCGGAGCACTTTTACTTTATACCTAAAATATCCCTGATTAGCGTTTTCAGGGCCTTTTTTCCTTATGTGCAGCGCAGTCAGTTGTCGTTGTCAGTTGTATTGTGTGACGTTGTGAGGTACCTACAACCGAACCTAATCAGGAAGTTTAATGACTACAATCAAAACGCTTTCTAATTTCTATTTTAAATTGTATATAGGTGTAAAATAATTGATAACGGTAATATAATAAAAATAGTAGGTAATGACACTAATAACCAAAAGCAAAGGTTGAAGGTGTAGGACGAAATTCAGTCAGTAAAACCCCTAGCCGACTAGCCGCGATTTTGGATAATTTATTATAGTATGCCACTCACCAAACCAGTTAAATATTGTAACATACGGCATAATTACTTACAGCATACGACGTCAACTTGGTTGTAGGGATGAATGTTATGAACAAATGAAATAAGAGATAAAAATAAAATGTGGGGTGAAAAACATGTCAATTATTAGATGCTTGTAATTTTTGCGCTATGACGTCTGTGTGACGTAGAAGTCTTGTTCATTTAAATTCTGACATTTTCCATTTTAAAGACGCTCCTGTTGAATATTTGGTTTCATATTTTGTTTTTGTTGTTGGTAATTTGAATTATAGAAGAACGAAAAAGGTACCGAAAGTGAGACTGAGGAAGAAACGACAAGAAGAAAATAGCGATGAGTCCGCAGCGGATACAAGTACGGAGCAGACTAAGGAGGACTCCTCTAAAACTAAAGAAACCAAGGCTTCGAATCCTCATTCGGTATTATTAGGTTCGTTGTCACCCATTATGGAAGCTTCTCAGCTCAAGTCTAATGACCGTGAATCGTTACTGGATCAAGTGGAAGAAGTGTATAGTAATGTAAGTAAAATTTGGAAGACCGCTTAATTATAGTATATAACGCATGAGTTAAATGCTGCTGAACCTTTAGCGGTGATTGGCGTTAATGGCATTTGCATCACAACCCTACATTTGCCGCTACTTTCACGGGATACTGTCAAGTTTGCAATTTACAGTTGTGTATTTTAGGGGGTGGGGGTACCTTTGTTGTATCGAAAAATTGCGCAACCGATAGAATAAATTGGATAAAATGTTACAAGTCAAAATAGTTTGAACAAACTCTGAATTTTCCCCCACTCATCAGGCCGTCGCGCGTCGGTCAGATATCTACCGGGTGAGGGTGCACTGCAAAAACACACTTGTATTAAAAGTGAAGCTTATAAACATTTGAAACCCATTAGGAACTCATTTGGAACTTATAACCATAATGCGTATAATGTGTTCAAGATATATTACTAATGTTTCAAATGTTTTTCGTGCTTCACGTTTAATGGTTTTTTGTTGCGTGCACTGATTGATATCGGCATGGGCAAATGCAGGGTATGCAATATCAGTCAAGCTTGTTTGCCGAAAATGCCGAGTGTAGAAAGAAATCATAATAAATAATAATTAACATAATAAAACTATTAATGATGCTTACAAAAATGGTTTTGTTGTTCATTTAGAGCGACAAGAAAATTTTTGCTGAAGTTCTATGGCGAATGATGGTTATACCATTCCAAGTGAAAGAGAAAGTAGACAACATTGAGCTGGTAGTGAGCTTTTTTCACAGCCTTGTCAACAGAATATCACACAAGGAACAGGAAGCCTTAACTGGGGATTTAAGCCAGGAGTCGGAGGCGAATACTGAGATTTCTGTCAGAGACACCGGTTCGAGGAAAACTATCTTGAGTCATCGTATTCTTAGATTGTGCGAAAGGGTATGAATCAAGCTCTGCATGTCGTAATTTAACGACTCTTGACGACACGGTAGCCTTCGCAGTTACTGAATTTTATTTTTACTGGATGTTGTTTTACCTGGTATTCGTTTTAGTATCATGACGAAGGAAGGTCCCAGGTGCGAATGCGCGTTGTTCAAACCATTTTAAAAATTTGCGAAGCGTGTCAAAGTATGGACGACTTAGATGCATCCCTCAAAAAAAGAATTGCAAGCGTACTACTGACACGGCTTAAAGTAATTTATGCATGGTTTTTATTTTAAATCAAATAATACACTAAGATGGTACATACAAAGTTGTAGGCTTGCATTGTTATTAGCAGTGCTAGCCTTATTTAAAAAAGCGAAGGTTTGATACTCATAACTTAAGATTGTACTTAATTCGTAGGATAAAAATCACGTGGTTCGGTGCGAAGCTGCCAAGGGATTATGTTACTTCCAAGGAGGACAAGGATGTCCAATAACATTGAGTATGTCGGTGTAATTAGCAATGTCGGGAAAGTTAATCGTGTTAATATAATTGTTCAGATTGGATGACGTTTTTCTAATATTACAGAAATGATGGAGTTTATTCGCATAGATCCTCGTCCAGAAGTAAGGAAAGCATTAATCTTATCTATAGTTTTGGATTCAGACGATTATGGGGACTTCATAGATCGCGTTACTGATGTCCATCCGGAAGTCAGGCGGGCTTGTATACATCAGATTCGTGAAATCTCTCTAGAAAGTATACCAATGACTGAGAAAGAAAAAATAGTTCACTGTGGATTGAACGATACATCACGTAACGGAATTAATTTAATGCACCCTGCCCCTATAGATTAAGATCGAACCATTTCACCATTTGTGTAACTAATTAAGGGGTTGTAATGCTTGCAGCTGCTGTCCGAAGCGAAATAGTTAAGTTAATTCAACACTGGTTTAGGGTGTGCAATGAAGACCCTTTAACATTGCTACATGATTTTGACGTGTACAATCACACAAAGCTCTGTGGAAAACTATTAAACGTTCTGTTTGAGTAAGTTTTTTAAAGATGTTATTATACTTACGATTCGTAATTCTTGTTTCTTTATCCCTATTATTTTAATTGTTGATTTCAGGGAGGCTAATGACGATAACTGGCTAAAGCTTAATAATGAATTATTGGTAGACAAAGTGGTACCACTGGATGGCTTATCGGAAGTGAAAATGTTTATGTGGTGGTACTTATTTGACAAATTTTCTTCACTTCCTTATTATGGGGAACAGTTGTTTCCAGCAATTTCTGATATGTACAAGTACTGCCGAAGGTATAAAATAATTTCATATGTTCGTGTCTCCTACTACTTACATACGTAATAAAATACTCGTACATACTACTGCGAACAGTTTATTTCAACTCAGGTCTAACTTTTGCTAGGTTGATGCAAAAACTGGAAACAGAATTGTTTGATGAAGAAGAGAGACACAAAATAATGGGTTACTTCTTGAAAATTGTGCTCTATATACCGGTTGAGGAAGGAGGAAGGTGCGTTAATCAGTTAGTATGATTATTTTAGTAAGAGCCCTGTATATGTTGTTTTATTTTATTATTCTGTTTTTCTAGACTTGTCTTGGACCAGATTGCTCGAGCAGTCTTTAAATTTCAGTACAAATCTGTTTTCCATATGAAGTATCTGGTTTTACTCGTTCATAAAGCGCACCCCGGTGGATGTGACGAAATACTGTTAGAAATAATTCGTGACATGATGGACCTTACAACTAACTCAAGTAACCCTGATGCAAATAAAGCGCCAGAGAGAAATTGGGAAGACGAAATAAGATCTGCAAAACTTAAGGTGTGTTAAAGTATTAGGGTTATAACATAACCCATTGGAATCCGTTTCTCCTAATTTAAGTAAATGCGCAGTCCGTGCAACTATGTTTTAAGTGTTGCATATTTTTTTTACTGTTAAGCTGTCTACCATACTCCACAAAAAATATAAGCTTGTAAAGGAGAAAGAAGAGCATATTAAGAACTCCAATTTCCTAGAAGCTCATTCCATTCAAGAGTTGATTAAAGAAATAGAAGAGGAAATTAATACTGCTCGAAAAGAAATACATGAAATTGAGTCGGACGCTGCTATGAACAAAAGCACTTTAGACGGCGATGCCGAAAACCTAGACGCTTCTACACCAAGTTCTGCAGTCGAGTACAGTGGAGAAGCTATGTATTTTGCGTTCAGTGCCTTCCATATT
This sequence comes from Dicyrtoma fusca, assembly GCA_034695205.1. Taxonomy (NCBI): domain Eukaryota; kingdom Metazoa; phylum Arthropoda; class Collembola; order Symphypleona; family Dicyrtomidae; genus Dicyrtoma; species Dicyrtoma fusca. The sequence goes on from JAQFZC010003281.1 coordinate 4,017, forward strand.
CACCTTAAATTGGTTCCGAAAATCAGTCAATACTTGAGAAACTTTCTCAAGGGTGAAGTCCTGAAGTCAATTTTCGTAAGCAAATTAACTGCCTTATCAATATTACCACGTACTATTATTATTGCTTCTACATAGTAATTGTTGATCTTTCTTTTATAGTATTACTAATTGTCCCATGAATTGGATTATTTTAGCGCGAAGAAGAAGAATTACGAACACAAGTTATTCAAATAATGACTCAAGCTGGATTTTTCAGTCACGAGGATGCTTGTACTGCAATGATTGTTTGCCTTCAAGTAAGTTCAGAGTGGAGGTGCTTTCTGTGTCAATTTTGTAGTACAAAATCTTGCAAACAATTTTTCTTCGAATCAGGCAATCTGTAATTCTGTTGTAAAATTTGTAAGTCAGCAGAATAATAAACTAATCTTTATTTTCATAGGGTGTTCTAAATGAACAAGGCAGTGTTAAGAGTGTTGCATTGCAATGCATTTTCGATCTTGTTCTTAAATACGGCTTGGAGCAGTTTGAAGGTAGATCAGTATATAAAAACAATTTATATTTAATTACCTTATAGCGATATGAAGGGAATAATGATTGGTACGGGTTTCAGATCCAAAGATAAAATCGGTGTTCTCGCAGATCGAAGATTTGTCTGAGGAGGAAACAGTTGACAAAATGCTGATTCAGTTGCTAACATCTTTCTTCAAATCAAACGTAATACTTTATATTCACAAATATCATATCATAGTTCACACAACATTTTACGTGTTTGAGTATAAAATGTTTATTAGATAGTTACTACATATATCTATATACTGTTATATATACCTATAATGTCTAAACATCTATAATAAATTTTAAATTATGTAGGACGATGGAACGGTATTTCATGTCGCCATTCTGGGAATGTTAAAGCTACTAGTAATGAGTCGATTGCAGGCTCCAAAAATAGTTGCGACTTTACTAAGTTTTTGGGCAAACTCTGCTAATGGTAATCCGAAAGATCTATTTTATTTCTTTGTGTGGCATTATGGTAATAGGCTTAATGGATATAATGTAATAATATAATATGGAAAACATTATCTTGCAGAGGGAACAAAAATGTATCATGACATTGGTACAGGACTGTCCATGTATGTTCAGCAATCCAGTGACAAAGCTGAGACAGTTTCTCGTGCACTTATACCAAGGTTTAGTTATTTTCCTGAACGAATATCACTTGTTTTTGCTGAGACCTTGAAATGCATATGACTATCTAACATCAACTCTGTAATACTTTCAGTGTGGCAAAGGTCATTAACGCGCCTGCAAGATCAAGTTTAAGAAAAGTGGACCCAGAAAAACTAATAGGATTTGTTACAATGCAGACAGAGCAAAGTCGCCTAGCTAGTTTATCTAAACCTTACGTAAGGTTCACTCAGCGTTTTTTACGTAGTTAAGATTTTTAGTTGTAAAGCGTAACGCAGTAATTTCTTAACACATTGACGTTCCTGTGAAAAATTGCAGATGCCACACCAAATAATAGCTTTTGATATTTTGGAAGAAATTCGTAAAAGACCCTTGCATCCGGACAACAACGTTTTTGTTAAAGCCTTAAAAGGATTGTCCCTTCAAGGAATTTCAAAAGATTCCCTACAAGAAATGAAAGCAAAGTTGAAATCCGTCATGAAAGACGAGCTGCGCACAGTTCGACAAAGTCTACAAGCATTTGGCCGCTATCTGGATGATCTAGATCCAGAAGTGAAAGAACTTGCTCTTATGACAGATCTAGGCTCCACTTCAGGAAGTGAAGAGGAAACTAAAGATAGAACTATGAACATGTTTCAGTCTACGTTATGTACTACTGCCCATACAATTGTTGAGCCTCACAATCCGAATTCTTCAAATGTTAATACTACTCAAAATCAGGACGTTGATGCTGCTCAGAATACAGTCGACCCCGAGAGTGAGGAAGATGACACTGTTATTGGCAAAGAATCTTCACGTAGAAGTCCAGGCTCGGACGTGATCTCTTCAAATTCTTCCAGCTCCACTACTAGATGTACTAGATCACGCCGTAAGTGACTTACTTGTAGGCCTTGATTGATTGTGTAACGAAAGACAATATAATTTTAACAGGGGATTGGTGTATAGACACAAAATTACCGTCTACAGGTGCAGCAACATCATTACGTTTTCAAACGCCTAACATGGAATGAAAAACTGAAGCTCGAAGTTGCTCAATTAAATAATCTGTACGCATGACCAGCGAGAATAATCATATTCCTTTTTTATTGTTAACCGTATATGGACTGCGATCAATTTGTTGTTGTTTACATTATTATTCCATAAACTTGTACATACTTAAGTATAGCAATAGGATGTAGATATTTTCAATAATTATCTACATGTATACTTTGACTGCCCTGTTATTATAATTACATAAAAAGTCTGCATATAAAAACTTAACGATTTAACAGCGTGAGCCCTATGTACATATATATCAATTTGTTAGTCTTTAATGTATCTATGTCTGTTTTTTACGAAAGTGTGGTCGTATTTTTAAACTTAGTTTGATATTCTGAAATAGGTAGTATGCCTTTAATTGACGAATTCTTAAGACTCACACTTGTTTTAGCATTTAACACTATACACGCATCCACATCATTACATCACCTACGTATCACTTATTTAAATGACCATATCGTTCATGTCAATATGCTAGTGGACATAAGCAGAAGAATTAATAAAACCCTTAAAACCAGAACCAAAAAGAACAATAATTATGAAAGCTATATTTATTACAGAAATTAGTTCAATAAAAACATCGCCTTAAGACTTCATTGCATTGCTTGCGTTTGTGCATTTCATACATAACAGCGCGCAGCGGTGAGTAAAAAGACATCTGACCGTGAAGACATTAGACCGCCTTCGCCGCATACAACACAGTATTCAATTATCCGCAAACTCAACATTACGCACTGCTTCTACTACACCTCACCAAACGACCTGCTCAAGATAATTAGTAGAAAGACGTAACTACAAGACTAGCTAATTCTTTGTATAAGATTGTAGTAGCGTACCCAGAGGTGGGCCACACCCCCTTAAATCAATGTTGAAAAATTTTGACTCCGTATATTAGCATATCTAAACAAAATTTTATAGCGGACCTAATGGGCCCACTTGACCCACCCCTGATTACGGTACTAGTCAAATAGGCAACGAAAAAAACTAAAACAAGATAAGATATACAAAAAATTAGAAATATACAATGAAAAAATATTTCATAACTGTTATTTGCTTCTACAGAGCATACAGTGACAGTTGAAATAAATGATATGTTAACATCTTGGCTGAGAATTTAATGGTTGACTGCGATTAAAATAAGTTCTTATTTCAAACATGAGCCCAACCATTTAGAATCAACTATGTAACCTAATAACACGCAATTCAAATACATACTAACAAGCATACAACCACACATTCCAGTTCCACCATTTATCATTACAATGATCGTGATGATTTCTCGATACGAATCGATAGTACCTATAGGTACTGTACTATCAAATTAATCATGCCCAACGAAATACAAACAACATAACTTGAATATTATTTTAAATTAAGTTCTATATTTCACTAAAAACAAAGGACACCAGCATTGTTGACTGAAATTAAATTACCCAACGTTTTAATAATAACTATAAGTCTACTGAAAAATAATAGTTAATTTAGCAAATTAAAGCAGGTCTTCATTGTCATTCAGAGGGAAACTAGATAATTTGAATATCAAACAGTATTCTTGGGCATTTCGTACGGTCTTTTCATACATTGGCCTTTGGGCTAAATGTATTCAAGCACAAGTTTCAACCTTCAAGTACAGATGTTATAAAGCACAGAGTTAAATAAACTAATCCATGTATGTATACATTTTGCCATCCAAGGTTAAGGGTACATACATTACATTTATACACTCTTCTTAAAGTTTCACACAGTACCTATGTACAAATAAGAGTTTACATTATTAAGTACACTGCTTTTCCACAAAAACGAAAATATTGGAACTAAATTACGTAATATTATACATAGATACTAGTTTCCACCCACACTTTTCGCTTCTTAAACCTGATAATGAACGAGCAAACGAAAGTACTCAAAGTACAACAATGAATATCAAGATTTGGTGCTGGAATTATTTCTGCAAGTACAAATATTTGAAACAAATCAGTAATCATTGGTCGATCCCATTGCACATCTTCCTAACACTAGTTTTATTTATTATTCCAGTAGAAGCTTATAATTTTTTGCAACTATTAAACATACTTTCAAAAGTTATTATATTGGCACTTGTTCTGTTCTGGGAAATACACGTAGGGCCAGAGTGCCTAGGTGTTACAGGTCCCAAAGTGTGGCCGGATGCCAGTAATAGTAGACCCGGCCATTTGACCTAACAATGTTAGTTTACCATTGAAAGTGAACATTCTTCTTTACGAGTTGATTGAAATTAGATTTTGTACATCGCGAGCTGAAGCGCTGAAGTTGCAATATTCCTTCAAGTAGCTTAAAGAATTGTGACGCTGGCACTTATGCAAACGTCGTTAAAACTGGGAAAACCGAGTCTTGATGTTAAAGTCTACAACATGACAGTTTCAAAAGTGGCGTTTCATAATTTAGATCTAAGTAGAGTGTATCCTAATCTTTACGATTATAATTTTAGTCTAGCATTTGGCTATCACAAGTTCGAAAAGTTGTAATTAGTATATAAAATGTTTAAGATTGAATGTTACTAATAAAAAATTATACATAAAATGTTTTGACTAATAAATTTGCACTTATTTGCACGACCGCAGATTGCATCCACGTTTTAATACATATACCGCCATTTAAAAACCTTGCTGCACCCTTTGATTACATTGTAATAAATGTTTTTGCCTTTAAACACATTAAAATGTATTAATAAAAGTTTGGCATTCTGTCGTGTTTGCCATATATGATGAGTAAAGAAGAATGTTCACTTTCAATGGTAAACAAAGATTGTTAGGTCAAGTGGCCGGGTATACTATTACTGGCATCCGGTCACAATTTAGAACCTGTAACACCTAGGCACCGTAACCCTAATGGTAAATAAATGGGGCTCTAGCCCGGTCACACATAGATCAACTCGGCGTTTTAGAATTTTCGTGGAACCTGACATACCTACTTTTAAATATTACTTGTACGTTCGGATTACTATAAGTGCAGAATATGTTTTGGAAATAAATAAAAGTCTCGCGCACATGCAGGTATATTTGTTGAATCCCGTGACCACTTGTGCAGAAGTTATAGCCTTCGCAACATTTACGTTTATGAACCCTGTCACACATAGGCACTCTGGCCCTAGTAAAAAAATATTATATTATTCATAACTAGGAGCATACTTTTACTTTATCATTATTTATACAATAACATGAAAAGGTTAAGTTAAAAGTCTAACAACCGTATTTTATGGTATCTTCAAGGATGCTTTACGGCATTTCTAAACTAAAACTGTGGCAGCCTTTACAAATGGCATTATTACAATAAAACTGGAATTGCTCGTAAATACTCTAAAAAGATGAAGAATTAATGCAGCGCAGCGCTATCCTAAATAAATTATTATTGTACTATCTAATATTTGTCGCAAACTAAAATCGACTTTTGGAGGCGATCCACAAAACCTGAAACTCTGTTTCACATTCGCTACTTAAAACAATTCAATCTTCACACCAATTACGCCATTCAGACCAACTGAAAGCCAAATTCAATATACCTAATACATCAATCTTGAACGTAAGTCAGTAAGCTAAGTAAAAAACCGATATATAGATAATAGATGTTATCAGCCCATGCAAGATTTGGTTTACTGGTCTGCTGTATCGTAATGTTTGTTCCAATTGATTGGCAATGAGGTCTTATATTACAAACAAGGGTTAGAGCAACATAAGAATAACTGTCTAACTGCCTATAAGCACCCACTAACCAGTACCAGAACATGAGAAGATACATACTAGTGAAACAAGACGCAGAAGTCAATCCAAGCGCTAACGATTCCTTGTCATGAACAGCAAGAATAAAACCATTCATTCATACACAGTCATATTAGAGGTGCGGCGATTTCGAAAACTCTTACAGTTACGCAATATGGTGTGATTTGAAGCCTTACACTCAGTAAATATTAAGAGTATCATTGGATTTATCTTCATTTGTAAAGATAATCAGTGTTTAAGTTCCCTCGATTTTAGAGTCGTTGCATCTCTTCGAATTTCGACTTCGATTTGCTTCTTTTGATCATCGGGAAAAATTCAATGTCGGCCGCGTCCTCCTGGCTGCCTTGTAATAATAAATCTTTCCTCGCATCCCGAGGACTCCGACCAAATATTTCGCTAACAACCCTTTAATATAATTTTTATTAATTAGTTAATAAAGTGATTTGTTTTATTTATAATTTAAAATACACTAATGACCTCCTAAAAACCATCACCAATTGATGTCAATCGCAGGTAGAGTTTTGCACGGTGTCATAGTTAATCACTCTAGTGCTTTTTAAAAAAATATGTAAAAAATATTCTCTAGCTTTTAGTTGCAAGATTTTGGATCTTTACTGGTCCCAATTCCCCATTTATTATTTAATTATGGTCTCTAATATAAGATATACAAACTGACGAATAAAACGGAGATTTAAATGATTTTTATGAAAGATAGCATCCCAGAGTCAAGGAATACGTTGGATGATAAAAACTGCTGAACATTAAATTCTTTGTGTGCCTAGAATTTTAATATGAATAGTGAAACACTGTTCCAAAAATTTGCGCTTTAACCCTTGAAACAAAAATAGATACTATGCTCGTATTTCATGTTGTGAGAAATAATTGTTAGAACTTGTGAAATTGATTGATGAAAATATTATCTGTATTGATTGTCCTGCGCAAGATTCTTGAGAGTGCGATACTAATCAATTGTCAGTGTGATTTCGCTTTGTTCACAGAAGATGTTCCCGTTCATCCGATTGTTCATCCACTTCAATGATCATTGAGTAATTCAAACGGCTACACAGATTTTAGTATTTTAGTTAAAACGTCTCGTGTACCACAAAACAAATCTGCATTTTTAAACGCTCTCTCAGCAAAAGTCAAAATACACAAGCCCCAATACAAAACTGAACGTGCAATGAATTTTAACCTCGTATGGTACACGACAGATTACGTCACTCCAAAGCTTGCCTCCTTCATTCACGAGTAAAATCATTCAAAATTCAATTCAAAAGTATCACTGTAAGTCGTACCAAAGCTAACTTATACTAGCTCGTGCTAAAAATCTTCTTCGTAAGTTGTATCGCATATAGTAGCTATAATAAGCAAAGAGATTTTAAAAATCAAGGCTTTAGTATACATATAATATGCAGTTGCATTTTCCTAGTAAATTCTAAATACGAAATATGGCACCCGTAGAGAAACGTGCATTTCGTCATGCCAAACTTCAGAGACAGCTGTCTTGTAGAAGAATCAATATAACATAGGCACAAATTCGTAATAAATTTTGTTTTCTGACATCAACCACACAGCGTCGTTCCAGGTCTTACAATGACCAACAACGAATGGAAGAATATCCTGTCGGTCTTTGCAGCACCAAAATAACAATGGAAAACGGTTATAGCTTTAAACAAACGTGTTTACGTCAGTTGAAGTTGAACCACAAACACACAATGAATAAACCCCCATAGTTTATTCCATAAAAACCATCAAGTACCCAAAATCATGCAACGTTTAACCCAGAGATACAAACTGAGGAACAGTGTTTGAAATATTTGTAGTATGCAACGTATTGTAAATGCCATTTAATATTAAAGCAATTTGTTACCACCCAGTAGCAACATGCTAAATTAATCCCCGTAAAGCGTTAACGTTTTATAATGTCTCACCCGCTTATGGCGCTACTGGCTCGAGAAAATCTTGAGGAATCAGGTGGTGGTCCCATATCGTCCAAACCACGATGAAGTGATATTGTATCAAGATCTTTAGTACCGTAATTCCGAGCATCCATTGCTTTCATGTATTCAAACGTACTTAAGGTTTCCCGCGTTGGCTTCTTCCACCTGTTAAAAACAAGTGGATGGTTAAATAAACCTGCTTGGTTACGTATGTACATAGATAATTGAAAACTTCCCCGTCACAGGGAAGCCCGTGATTGCAAACTATTAGAAACAAATAACGACAACTATAACTTACAGTTTGAGAAGCAACGAGGAACAAACGACTGAAACGGAACTCAGTGCCATCGCTGCTGCGCCCATCCACGGCTGTAACAAAGATTAACTAATAAGCTCGAATTTTCAAATAAAATTCCAACAAAATTTGCCTCTATAAAAATACCTAATTTTCCTGATATACTCAGTTTAAACTATAGAATGTATTCACCTCAAGCATAAATCCCCAATGGCTAAATGCGCCTGCCGCTAACGGTATTCCAACCAAGTTGTAGACGCTAGCAAAAACAAAATTACGTCTTATTCTTTGTACGGTCACGCGGCTTAAGTCCAGGCAGGCAATTACATCCAGCAGGTCATTCTAAAAATAAATTAATTAACAATAAATTAAAATTGAACTGTCAAAGAATTAATGTAGCCGTACTAGTTTCGTTAGTAAGGGGTCGCAGATCGTTGAAACAACTATGCACGTACCCGAATAAGAACTACATCAGCTGCTTCGACTGCTACATCTGTTCCAGAAGCAATAGCGATTCCAACATTTGCTTGTGCCAACGCAGGAGAATCGTTAACACCATCGCCCACCATTGCCACCCGATGACCTTGTGCTTGCAACCTCCTAATTTTTTCTACCTTATGTGACGGAAGAACCTCAGCAAATACTCTACTGATGCCAACCTGACGAGCGATGGCTGCAGCAGTTTTCTTATTGTCTCCGGTCAGCAAAATCACATTCATTCCTCGCTTCTTTAGCGTATAAATTGCGAGATGAGCTTCTGGTTTTACACTGTCTGCTATTCCCATCATGGCACACAATGTCCCTGAAATTTAAACAAACAACATAAACAAAACAGGGTACGTTCTACGTTTTATTACAAAGCAACGATCAATAACATTGTCAAAACGCACTATTCAACTGATGCCTGCAATTCAACTGCAACACTTTCTATCCATAACTTACCGTTAATAGCTAGCAGAACAGCAGTTTGACCCTGTTCCTCCAATTCAGTCATATTTGAATCAACAATATTGGAAACTTGAATTCCATTGCGACGCATCCATTCTCTGTTCCCAACTAGAACCTAAATGATTTGTGAAGTAGTTAACAATGACAGTGCACACCGGAAAAGAGGAAAGGTATTAGTTTTATGCATTACTTGATATTTTTCGTTTCCATTAAAGTCATTAATAGCATCTAAGTGATTATCGTTTTCAGATTCCAGCAAGTCCAAGCGGGAACTGTGTTGATTTGATGCGTCTACTTCTACTTGATGGATAGTATAAACCTTCCGCAGTTGTCTGCAATCATATCCAGATAACAATTAGAATTTGTTTCAATAACTGAACTTGTTGTTCTAGTGCGTTTTTAGACATAAATTACCTGACTTGGGAACGCAAGTTCGCATAATTTCTCAGTTCCTCTGATCTAGCCGCACTTTCTAACATGCTGCGCAAATGGGAAACAGTTACCCGAAGACCACAACCAGGAACTGTTTGGAAATCTTCACATTTCCCGGAAAGTTCCGAGGTAAGAACGCTTTTGACAAATCTTACGATCGCTATAAAAAATGAGGAAATCCATTAAAGCTTGGTCAGAAATTCAAGGGTCGGAAATATAGTCGACTGTGTTCTTAATATTGGGCCATAATTCTCATACCCGTTCCGATTGGGTGTTCGCTGTTTGACTCTGCAACTCCTGCTATAGCTAAGAGTGTATTTAACGAGCAGAAACTTTCACTCGCGTACAAAGTTATTCTAGTCAGCATGGGAACGCCATGTGTAATCGTTCCAGTTTTGTCAAAAACTACGCTTTGAACCTGAAATCGAGTTAAACAATCATAAAACTTAGTTTGCGGACGCGTTTTTACAGATTAAAGCTATGAGTCCAAAAATGCAAAATACTATTGGGAAAAAATAATTACGGACAGGAATTCCAAATTTAAAAAACCTGTTGTGGAAATAAAAATGAAAAGTCCGAATAAAATAGGTCGGAAATTAATCACACTCAAAGTAAAATCAAACACCACTCGATAATTCACTTAGCATACCTTATGAGCATTTTCAAGTGGCTCAGCTCCTTTAATTAAGATTCCATTAAGTGCACCTACGCCTGTTCCAACCATAACAGCAGTGGGGGTGGCAAGACCTAATGCGCACGGGCAAGCAATAGCTAAGACTGTTAAAGCGTAACGGAAAGCGTACTGAAATACGTTCTCTGCTAAAGTGTAACGTTGTAGATCATAATGCTGAAAATAAGTAAAATTTATATATTAACGTAGTTGTTGAATAGGGTTAAAAATAATTGCAATAAGCTATAGCGAAAAAGTTGCTTATTAAGGCAAAAGTCTAACCGGAATATTTAACGCGTCCGGATTCAAGAATCCAATTACTATCCAAGTAATAAGGGTTAAAACAGCGACTGAAATCACTACGGGTACAAAATATCCAGCAATTTTATCTGCTAACTGCTGAATTGGTGCTTTGGATGTTTGAGCTTCTTCAACAAGCTTTACAATCTGTGCAAGAGTTGTGTCATCTCCAACCTGAGTCGCTTTTACTATCAGCATTCCGTTCATGTTAATGGAGCCCCCGATTACCATTGAGTCTGGAAAAAACATGTCAAAAGAATTCTCAGTTCACACTGAAAATTGTTTCAATCTTGATTAGGAATTATAACAGCGCAAGAAACGAAAGTTGGTCACTTACCTATCTTTTTTACTACGGGCATGGACTCTCCAGTAATTAAAGATTCATCACACATAGAGCTTCCATAAACAACACGTCCGTCAGCCGGCACTTTAGACCCTGGAAGAACCTTATAACAAATCGGAAGCAATACTTCAAAGTACTTCAATCATTCAGATCATATAAGTACAGCCACGTACAGATATGGTGTGTCACTGACCTTGATCAAGTCTCCCCGTTGTACTAAATCCACTGAAATTTGCCTTTCCGACTTGACTTGAAAATCTGGAGTAACGGTGACAATTACAGCTTCTGTGGCTTTCAGAGACAAAAGTTTGGCCAAAGCTTCTGAAGTTTTTCCCTAAAAATCAGCAAAAATTGGTCGCGTTGAAATGCTTTCCGTGGTGTACTCAATTTAAGTAAGCTTGTTTACCTTCGCAATATGCTCCAACCAACGGCCTAAGCTTACAAAAAGCAGCAACATAGGCGGAGTGTCAAAAAATGTCATTGGACTCGGATTGTGTGCTAGCAAAATTGCAGCCACAAGAACAATACACGAGTATAAGTAGGATATTGTTGTGGCTAACATTATAAGTACATCCATATTCATGTTCTTGTGCTTTAGTGCCTTCCACGCGGCTACGTAAAAGTATCGTCCACCGATAAACTGTTTTTAAATAATTCCATAAATAAAAATCAATTAAATACTCTTACATAAAGAATACGTGAAGTAAATAAAATATCCTCTAAAGTACCTGAACGGGAGTTGCAAGAAGAAATAGTAAAAGGTTTTCCAACGACAGTCCATCGATAATGCACATTGGAAGTTCGCATTTTATTACATCATGCCCGTGCCCCATCCACAACATAAAATACATCATGATAATCATACTAGGAAGACCAAAAATAATTGAAATGTAAAACGAATGTCTCCATTTTCTCGTCGTATCCCTATGGTCCAGTTGGCTCACGTCTGTAACATTACCCAGGCAGGCGTCGAAGCCCATATCCTAAATGACAATAGAGTAACACAAGAATCATCAACTTGATTCCGTTTCCATTATTAGATTTTTATAATCCTATCTAACATTTACAATACTAATAGAGTAAACAGAAAAAACAAAATAAAAGTTTAAAATTACTTGAATATCGTCGATTATATCCCTCGGGCCAGTCAATTCGGGGTCGTATTTGAACTTTCCTGATTGTAGTGATAGTGATACATTTGCTGAAATAATTCCCTTTCGTTTCATTATAGTTTTTTCGATGTTGTTCACACACGATGCACACGTCATGCCTCCAATCTGCAAAAGATAGAAGTGTTTACATGTATCGCAACGGATCTAGCTTCACTTAGTGTTTACAAACACAAATCTGTCATAGCTTCACGCAGTAACTGAAGTATCTTACTTGAATCTGGACTTCCCCTTGTCCAGCCTGTTGATCATCCAAAACTTCTGAATCAAAACCCAAATCTGTAATGGCATTGGAAATTTGTGATGGTAAAACTTTGGAAGCATCGTACTTGACTTCAGCTTTTGCGGCCATCAAAGAAACGGTAATTTGAACAACACCTGTGTGTACAAAAGTAGATGTGTACAATAGTTCCGCCATCATGCATAAACAGTAATGCGCGTCAACATGTGTTTGCTTGTAAACACACGTTGCACATACCCCCCAATATCAACTTTTTAAGTTCAAGCCAGCAAAATGTACGCTGTACAATAAAACTCTAAATCGTACCAAATTATCTTAAACTTGTTTTGGTCTAAAGCGCAAAGAAACAATAGTTTCACAGTTTACTACTCGTAAGGGTTTTAGCTGTTTTAAAATCATCTCCAAATATTAAATACGGAATACGGATTATGTTTCTAAGTTTAAAACAATCCATCGTTGGAAAACGATAATAATTTAAACTAAACAAAACAGGAAAGAAAAACTAAATTAATACCAAAAATAAAATAAAGTTCATTTCCAAAAGCATACCATCAACTTTCTTAGCTTGTTTTTCGATAGCCGCTACACAGGAAGCACAGGTCATTCCATCAATACGTAACATGCACCGATCGTAATCGGTTGTTTTATTCGGATTTTCTTCATCCATTTTGGACTATATTGTTTTCTAGACACCAAGTGTTTTCAACTGAATCGGCTGAATTTATCAGATTTTGCTACGAACCTAAATTACACATGAAAAATACAAACATCAATAGGTACCTCAATTACACACTATAATAATCCAGTAGTAGCAACCAGACAAAACATAACAAAGAACTGATTACCTATGATTAAAACAAATAAATGAAACCTTGTATTTCATATTCTATAACAGCGGTACGCATTTTATCACCTCATACTAACTAGACGGCTGTCGTATAATAATTGAAAAGGCATCTATGACACAAACACTAAAATTAAAAAGTTTTAAAAGTGGTATCTGTTAATAATACTCCACGATGAAAGTCAGTTCACGAAAAAAATTTAGTGGAAGGTACTAAAACCAACATTTCATTAAAACTTATATCATTATTTAGCACGATTTATCGAGTAATTCATATACATAAATACTTTGATTCATGAAATAAAATAAAAGTTTTCAAGCCTAAGATATTATAAAGAATTCATTGAGCACTAATTTATTTTACTCCAATAGCTATCTGTAAGTACAGCATCAAAACTGCATTTAATTTTACTACGGCATAGGTTTTTAAGTTTCGATTGACAACCGCATTGTATTTCACACAACACAAAGTAATCAACTAATCAATAAGTCCGGAAATCTAGCAAAAGTTAATACCATAGAATCTGTAAAACTAGTTACCGTCACTACGCAACGTATAACGCAATACATGGTGCATGTAATTCAACTGATTTGCACTACATATTATTTTTTTCATGAAATCGCACCATTTTAAAATTTGTCTGTTACCCTGTAATTTTTTTCCCCAAATGAACTCACTTTGTTTTACCGGGTGTCACGTCAAATATATAATTTGTAAAGTTATCAACAAGCCGAATTTGGTTGGGGAAATCTGTAAAAATTAGCACGGTCCGCGGTAAAACTCCGCTAATATTTCTCTGTGTGTAGTCAACTTTACTCAAAATATTTTGATGTGTTCTTCCACTCTTACAATTAATAATGCATACAGTCTCTACCAATAGTTAGCCAAGTACGAAGAATTATGTTAAAATGTGTCTACGAATTGGACGAATGAATGTGTCTCTGAGTGGCTTTTGGTACTTTCGTCGATCGTCACTGACAGGGTCACAACTCATGATTATCTTATCATGATGATAAACAAGCTAGGACGATATGCTCGTCACCAAGGATATCAGGATCTATTCTTCGAATTTCAATTAAATCTCATAGATATTAAGTTTACCGTACTTAAAAAGCAAGTTCAAATCTGTAATCTATTCTCCATAACACGACACAATTAAAGAGGGGCTTCGCCCCACTTGTTACTTCACTTTCTCGAATTTTCCAAAAACCAAAAAGTTGTAAAGTAAAATTGCGACCCGGCACTCACGTCCGACGGAGACGTGTAATACATTGTTTTAAAGGAAATCGCATGTAAAATATGAATCTCAGGGACTCACAGGTTGGTATGGAATACCAGCGCAAAAATGTTTCATGTAAAGTTGGTTTTTTCATGTTGTTTGAACGTTTTTGAAAATATTTCAAGATCTGAACATCCAGTTGAAAAACCAAATTTGAAATTCAGATCTGTTATCAACTCCCCATTTCCGTTCAAATGATGCATAACACTTTAAAATTACTCCAATAATGTCAAAAACCAAAATTTCCGATAAATTATACCTATCCTTTATAATAATTTATTTTAAGAAGTCAGTCAAACGAACGCTCATTTGTCATTAATCATTTACCACTGCACTTTATCTTCCCCTCACTCCCAGCTTCCAACTTCTAAACACACGAAATATACAAAACCGATATAAAATAGAACAAATATTCACAGTAATCAAGATACAAATCGTCAATCGTAATCGTAAACAGAGTGCACAAAACTACGACTGCACCTCCTGCATACACTTTTGTTATTATTTACAGTAAATGATTGATGCACTTGCCACTTGCTCAGGGTGTCTATGTCAAAAATTTCATAAAAGTATGAACCAAGTCAATATATTTCCCCTGGTCGCCTGAGAACCCCACGTTGAGGTTCACACGCTAATTATTAATCAGCATAGGTACCTAATTACATATAAATATAGGTAATAATCTCGCATCGTGGAGAAACGAGAAACACTCAGCAGAAACAGAAACAACAAACAGCAAAATACAAACTAGCTTCCTATCAGTCCAGTCTATAAGCTTGAACGTTATATTCCTTCCACTTCGAACACCGATTATTATTTCAGAGCTAATGACACCAATTATCGATTACTGATCATTCAAAA
>JAQFZC010003282.1:0-19319 GCA_034695205.1 Dicyrtoma fusca
TTTGTTCTACGTTAGCAGCCCTATTTACATACGCACATACAACACAGGTAACTGTGAAACAATACGGAGAGTGGAAGGGAAAAATCTAATAAAGGCCCTCCACTTGCCAACAGTATTCACCAACAACAGTCAGTGAGTGGAATTGCAAGAGTCTCAAAGAATTTCTAGGAAAATAAAAGGAAAGCAAACAAGTAGTTTCTATATTTAATTTTGTGTGTGGAACTTGAGATAGAATTTCCACTACTCGCAATTCTATTAATCTTTTATTTCTTCTACACTTCTCCCGATTGCTCGTCGCTTCTTCCTCCAAGATATTGCAATACTAATCGTAATAGCAATAGTTGGCCGTTGTTGACCGTAGTTTAGTTTTATTTCCTTTATATTTTTGATTCTTCTTTTTTCTTTGTCAATTTTCGTCCAGTTGGAACGTTCAACGACGGAATGACGAAATGAAACCACACAACTTGTAGGAAACTGATGAAAAAATACACTGCTACGCTTGGTACAGTACTGAACACCGAAAACAAAAATGGAAAGAGTAAAGAAGATCGCGAGAATCCTTTTTCCTTATTGCTTATCTTTTTTCTTATAGCTGTTCGTTCTTTGGCTGTACTTATGGTTTTTTGGTAAAACTTTTATTTTGAACTTCAACGCTCAACATTCGACGTGCTGAATTGTCCAAGTCCAAAAGAATCCCAAGACCGAGTGCCGAGCTGAAATGCCTACTAAAGAAGTTGAAAGTTAAAAAAGTAGCAGAGCAGTTATTGGTTATTACAGTCACAAGTCAGCAACCGGTACCGGCACCCACCGACCCACCGGGCAACGAGAATAGCGGGCAACAACAACTAATGCTCAACACTCGAATATGCAACTGCCTAGGAGTTTCGCATGGACTGTCGGTATTTTTATTTCAGTTTTGCTTTTGCCTTCCTCTTACACTTTCACACTACTTTTGCAGGCTTGTGTTCTAGATTCCTGTTCCTAGTCGGAAGATCCCGTCGCCCGTAGGTTTTCGGTGTGCAAAAGTGTTGAACGCTGCGAAACAACAAACAAGTTAACAACTATTATTCGATATCGAAAAGGGAACCACGAGACTTTAATAGCACAATGCAATGTACGAACCTAATATAACAAGTTCCAGATTTTTTTACTTTTCTACACTTTTAGCCAAAAAGGGAGTAAGACTGGACCAAAGGTCTGGGAAAAAGATTTTATGGGACTTGCGGATTTAGATATTGCGTATTGCGTCAGTTCCTTTCTTTTTTTTTACTCTGTGCTCTCGGTTTAAGTTTGAAGTTTAAGGTGGTCGTTGTTGTTGTTTTGGTGGCTATAGTTATAGAGTTGTAAAGATGTACCTAGCAGTTGGTTGTAGGCACTTTGGATGTAAGAAATCCGCACTGATGCTGATCTTGAATGTGATGTGATGTGAGTCCAAGACGAAGAAGAACAAAGAGTACAAGACTGACTACGTGGAAACTCCCGACCGACTGAAATGGAAACTGAAAAAAGGAAAGAAAAGGTCGTTTTCCTTTAATGTTTTACAACATGGACTAAGACTCTTGAAAGAGATACTGGATACTTAGGCTCTTTCCATTTCGTCGACAAACTACCGAGTAACTGCACACACTACACAGCTACTCATGCCTACATGCTTCACTTCCATCAAGTAACCTCCAACTCCTGGCGTAATTCTTAAGAGCCAAAATGACGTATCATCATCATTATCGAACAAATCCTAAAAACATATGTGGCATTCAAAATCTCAATAAGTTACGTTTCCCATCATATCTAATGTCGTTGAGAGGATGCATTATGTCCATTTGAAGTGTTTCTAGAAAACGGAAAATGTAGAAAATGTCTTCAAAAGGTTCATTCTTAACTCGTGTATGCTTTTACAAAAGGTACAAAATGTTTACTCGTATGCTATTGAAACGCGTAATACTATTTAAGGCTGTTTGAAAAGGTGCAAAGATGAAAGATGTTACACACACATTTGAACAAGTGAAAAATATGTATACTGTTTACATCTACTTAATTACATGGAAATTACGCTACCTAAGGTACGCTTATTTAAAAAGGTGCAGAGTAGGCTATTTACATTTATGTATTTGAAATGGTGCATTAGTGTGCTTTTTAGAAAACTTGCAAACAGTTACTGTTTAATTTTTGCAACAACCTACAAAGAGGTCTATTTTGACTTTTGACAACGCATTTCATCAGAGAACATTAAAACAACTTGACCTTGTACTGGCCTTATGACACTTTGCCTCTTAAGCCTAGTAACAAACTACAATAGAATTGCGATAAGGTACTTTTAAATGCAACTCACAGTGTTAAGTCAGGACGAGGAAGAATCCAAGTGCGTAAAAGGTTGAAGGTGGCAGGAACGAAGACTATTTCTGAGTGGCTGGTCTGTTAGTCTGCTGATAGCTGATCTGCAGTTTCTATTTACTATTTTTTCAGATCTTATTTTCTTGTCTCTGTTGTAACAGATAGCACACTTTCCCAATTACAATCCAATTTGAGTCAGTTCGACATGGCCCACGGAGCAAGCGAAAAGAATGGGTAGCCGATATTGATACGAACAAAGAAGGAGACTATCTGCAACCACCGTTATCGTTGTCGGTGGTTCCTACCCTGGATTGTCCATGGAAATAAGCAAACTAAATGTTGCAAAAGTTCACGAGAATTGGCCCAGATTTTGTTTCTGTCCAGGATCGAGAATGTGGATCAAGGTAGGAGATCTATTTAGTTGTTTGTTCTTTCTGGAATTCGTTTGCGAGTCGTTCCTATTGTGAGATGGAAACTGTGAGAAGTCCTGGGAAAAAGAAGAGACGAAGAATTCCACACTTGAATTCAACGTTCAACATTCGATGCTCAATAGTTCAATTCTCAGTGTTTCAGAAGCAACTTAACCATTAACCATTAGTTGAGAGTTTTCTTTAGTTTTTTGTTAGTCCTGTTTAGTTGTTACGATTACGATGCGATTACCTACCATTCAGGATTTAAGCTCCTTTCCTTCCTTCTCTCTTCTTCTTCAGTTCACTCGTTTCTATTCTAGTTCTGTCTGTCAGGTAGTTGGCAGTTTCTGTTTCGCCTTCTAGGATCTGGCTTTGTTCCTTGAAATAATCAAGTGTTATTTCTGTATTGAATAGTTAATAGTTGGTATCCACTTTTATGTTTTTGTATCAGTGCGTACAGTCAAAGCCCAAAGCATGAGAGTGTAGTTCAGTTTGCAGTTGAGTTGTTGGGAGGTAGTTGCCTTACGTGAGACTCTTCTCCTTCTGCAGTCTCTTTCACTTCCACAAATAATTGTTAATAGTGTATTTATTTGATTTTGATAAGGGAATGAATGGCGAAGGACGATGGTGAACGTGAGAATTCTGAGAAAGTTCAAGAATTTCTGAGAAGTTTGAAGTTCAAATCAAAAAACTTATCAACCATCCAATACAAACCCAAGACTAATGCTAAATTGCCAAAGAAGTAGAAAAAACTATGTCACTCAAGTTTGAAAGAGAAATTCCAAGTCAATACGATTCTTTCCACGCACCGACCTACAACGACACTTCCATCACTTTCAGTTTCCTTTCCATTTAAAACGTCAAACGAATTTATATTTTGAATACTTTTATAATTTTTTATTTAAAAAGTCGATTATCAGAGTAAGCACAATGAGCACTGTACTGCAGAATAAATGTAATTATAACTAAATGTCTCTCACTGTCAGTCTGTCACCACGCTGTCAGTTGTCAGCAATTAATTCGTTGAATTTAATTAAAGCCGATTCACCAGTGGCTCCTACAATAACGTCCAAACTAACGGGAACTGAGCACTTTGTTGTTTGTAAGTTATTTTTTGAGACAATATGATGCTTTGTAAAAAATGTTTCCGAACAGTTGGTTGGCCGTTCAAATTTTTGTAACGAGCGGAAGTGGGACTATTTGTTCCAGAAATTAATGAAAAAAACAGGGGTGTATTACATGATAATACAGCCTGTTACTGAGTCAGTGTGCTTTTTTATTATGTTTGTAGTCTCACGTTGAGGATTTGTTGTGTTGGTGGAGGAAATCTTTCGGAAGCTCTTCCCTCGACAGATGCTCAGTGCAGACTGTTGAGCTGGTCTCCGAAACGTCAAGTTTATCTTCAAGCTTCCCTGTGAGTGCCAGTAGTGCCGGCTTCTCAGGATTATCAACGCACTTCTCTGCTCTGGGGAACTTCCACAAGTTACGCTTACAAATATGTAAGGGGGGTTGGGCGTTTGTTGAGTTTCAACTTATTTAAACTGAGGGGCCTTTCAACTATGCCGTCATAGAAATGATTTGTTTGAGACGTGTCGGTATCCTGTTTAACACTTTTTCAAATCGTTATTATCTGGTTTTGGTTTTTGTCAACCCATCGATCTATGATTTAAACTTTTAAAAAGCGTCAAAATTGTCTTTTGCCTTGTTTGGAAGTCTTCGGGTAACCCGGCATGCTTGAGGCCGTTCGCTCTAAGAAAAAGTTTAAACAGGAAGTTGTGGACGGAGCAGATACAAAATTTTGAAAGATTATAATATGTAGTTTACGAGCACCTCCTTGTATGTTTCTCTCCTTTGCATTTCCAAATGTAAACACGAACCCTCATCTGATGCTGACGACGATGGGCTTTGCGATGCTGTAATAATATAAATAAGTAACTTGTATTTTATATACATAGATATATCCGAGGTAATGCCAGTGCAGTGGTTAAAAAGTGAATCCCACTCTTTGCATTGAATTACCATTAGCCGTCTACAATTATTACTAATTTTTTCCGTTATTTCCCTTATGCAACCCTAATAGGTACACAATATTTACTTTGTTCATCTTTGCTTCCGTCATTGATCTTGAATCTCTTTGAGGATAGCGTAATAAGTATGAGAAGTGCCTAGTTTTGTTTAATTCTGCAGACGAAACACTTAACGACGAAAAAACTGTTTGCTTGACGCATAAGTACACGAGGATGCATGTAACTGAGTTGAATGCAATTCAAAAAAGACAAACTAATAGTAGATTGACGGTACTTGGGAGAGGATAACATTACATTGTGGACTTGATTCGGGATTTTATGGCCCTCAGAAGTGCCGTATAATGTGAATTAATCGTATAGGTAGATGCCTCTTTGACACATGGCAGGCACCCATGTATTTGCAGGACGTAAATCTAAAATGTGAAATCTGGAGGAATTCTTACTTTTTGGGGGGAAAATGCAGTGCGTCTGGGCCTGGAAAATGGATGAAGAATGTACTCGTGAAAAGCGGAATGATGGATGGGAAATGTTGATGCATTCAAATCTAACCCAAGAAATGATTTATATTTATTAAAGTGCAACTTTCAACTACACTCCACTACATTATTTTCCAGGCAAACCGTTACCGAAGGGAGACCCACCGGTTGGCGTTATTATGGTCTTGCCCAGTCTTATCGCATAATTTATTTCCATTCCAGAGCAAATTTCTTATCCCGTCCTGCCCCTCCTTCGCTTCCCCTCCCTTCCCCTCCGACCAACTCCCATCCACATGCATCTCATACGCACTTTCTCTTCAAATCCCAAAAATCATATCAAAATACAATACAGTGTACGCACTATCCAGATTTCAGTCCATAAAACTTGTAATAACTAGTATCTCTAATAGAATCTATGCTAATGTTATCCACTGCAGCATTACTCACGCTACTCGGTAGCAAATACATAAATAATAAAAAAGCAATGCATTTCGTATTTGTTGCTATGCATTCTACAAAATTACGGAAAGCGTGCAGCAAGGTTAGAAGGCTCATTTTTCATTATTTTATAAGCGTATATGCAAAAACACATTTCTTTCAACAAATTACCACCAGTTAATTTTATATTTATATGGATTTCATTACTTTACTTTTTTTTACAATCGAAATTTGTGTACACGCATAGGGATCCTTTAACTTTACAATTACCTTAATCATGGCTTGAATGAAATTCTATCTACCTGTACCCGATCCGTA
The DNA here is from genome assembly GCA_034695205.1 of Dicyrtoma fusca. Lineage (NCBI taxonomy): Eukaryota > Metazoa > Arthropoda > Collembola > Symphypleona > Dicyrtomidae > Dicyrtoma > Dicyrtoma fusca. The sequence goes on from JAQFZC010003282.1 coordinate 6,001, forward strand.
TCACAACTTATAGCAATTATTACTGCTTACGCATGCATCAGCCTGCAATCTGCAATCTACAATCTGCAATCAGGTAGAATAATCAGAGATTTACGTTACTCCATTGAATGCACTTTCTGTACATTAATCGATAGTCTGTCAGTGTACACGCATTATCCGTATAATATGTAATGGCTTCTTTTACGTAAGTATATTTTAGCTCCATGAAAAACAGTAAATATGCCGTAATTTTCTAAAAACGAATAACCTTTGAAGAAAAGTGAAAAAATAAAACTAATAAGCTGGAAAGCGAGTGGGCTGGCTAAAGATAAAGTAAAGGCTAAGCAGAGATTCTTCTCACGTACGTCCATATTCATGCTGCAGGTCCAAAGAACGTCGAGAAAGTTTTATTTTTTTCGATTTCCATCTCAAAATACTTATTATTTGGTTTCGGAGTGAGAATGTAAAGTGCCTATCTGTGTGTGTGTGGCGGCTACAGGCCTACTTAAGGCACAAGCAAACGAAGGAACGTTCTGCTGCATCTCAATCTACATCTCCACGCGTTCTGTATCTGCGTCTCCCGATAACTTCCCATTATCATAATGCTTACGATTACGAGACGAAGAAACTGTTGGTTTTATAAAGTAGCTCTTGGGAGGAGACATTCAATTATTACGTCACCCCAAAGCATGCGTCACACGCAAACTCTGCAAAGTTCACATTCTTGCTAGATTTACACTTTTCAAAAATGTCTACAGCTACATTTGTACGCCTTTTTTTTACATATATAAGCTAATGCATTATTGTTTTTAAACATGTAGAACTAGAATTTACACTTTTTAAAACATTTATTTACAAATGATATTTGCACTTGTGAAAATATTTTAAAGTACCTAGTATTTATTAAATACGCTTTTTAAAATTTTCAAAGGACCACAAATTCAACTCTTTTATTATAACAATAAAGATCTGCCCGACAATATTGACATTAGTAAGCGCTTTCTTAATTTACATTATTGCATGTGGTAGGATAAGCCAAGAGTTGTTTTACTTGATTTCTATGCTTAACGCACACTCAGACACATGAGCATTTTAGGATGTGAAATATCAACTCCACTCTCCTCTTTCAACAATAAAACAATAGAAGAAAGGAAGGATTTTATGCTTTTGGTGAATTCTTTTGAATTGCGTGAGTTTTGAAATAAAGTTGATGAGGACTGGGATAGACTACTGATAGCAGTTCCGGAATTGTTCTCTTCCGCAGAACGGAGGGACCGGAGAGGAGAAGATGCCCGGGAATCAAAGAGTAAGACTCGAAACTGATGACGAAGCATCCGCGATGGTTTTTCAATTTTTCAGTCCAAAATCCACTTGACGTATTCTTGACTCCGCGTATGATTTCCCGTAAGTTTCTTGCTTTTCTTTTCCTTTCCATTGAAAAGTTATCTCGCATCCTGCCTTAAGAAGCAAAGTGACACTCCACTCTCCTTGTACATCTCTGCGTTAATTCAGTCTCAAATAGACACGTTAGAACATCTTCAGAGGGATTCTGGCCCTTTTATAAATTCCTATCTCCGTTTTGTTCCTAACTGTTAGTGCTCAATCAATGCTTGTTTTGCTTCTCGGATGAGGCAGGCAGAGTTGATGGCAGGGACGGCGGCTCTCGCTGGTGCTCGCAGTATTTTGCAGCGTCAAATTCTGTTAACTTGCGATTGCTTTCATATTTTAGCATTGCAGACTGATAGCACGGCTGTAGGTAAGTCTCACTGTGGCTGTCAAGTAAAGTAATAGAGTTGGCAGTTAATAGAAAGTGTAATGTCTGGAGATGCTATTGCCTCAGTCGCCATGCTATGATGGCAGGGACGAGACGTACTCTTTGAGAGTAAATAGGTGCTTGGAGTTTACATAAAGCAAGTACGGCATAGTTACAGAATGTGTAATAATGCAGGATTAGGCGTCTCTTAGTATGCAGCAGTGAAGTGAAGTGGACTCAAGTGAAGTGAAGTGAAGCCACCAAGGATTTCCAAATTTCAAAGATTCAAAGAACCCGACCATCAGATCATCCATCCACTCATCCTCATGTCATCGTCGTCAAAAATCCTCCGGGAAACGTCCACAAACTACTCTTACACATCCGCAGGGGTTTGCAATAAAGCATTCTACCTTCTCCGCTTTAAGAGCGCCAAATGTTCTCACTAAAGGGAGGGGTAAAGCTAAGCACTTAATTTATGAACACCCCCAAGTAGACCAGTGAACGTGAAGGAGGCAAGAACATTGTATTAAAGCGTAATCGTCCACATAATCTTCATCCTTTATACGATCTTACGATGTTCTCACAAAAATAATATGGATATACCTATATGTTGATAAGTTAGACTATGGCTGCGTCCTAAGGAATAAATAGACAGGAACGTAGGATTAGGTTAGGCAGAATTAGAATTATTGCTTTTCTTTATTTTCAGCAGGAATAAATTAATGTACATGTTCCTTCGTAGCTAGTGTCTCATTAATTCAATATTCGACTCGGCTACACCAACACTGGCAATGGCAATTCAAAATAATAAAAATATTAATAATAAAAATAACAACTAATATGTGAATGTTGCTACCGGCAACATCCACTAAACCGAATCAATATCCACCTTGTACATTTCATAGGGGTTCATATTGCATTTATGTTTAGACTTCCTGTACCCCCCTCCCCCTTCCCGAAATCTGAACTATGTTTTTAAAAAATATCCCTTCCTAAGTGTATGTAGCAAGTATATGTATATATTTTCCTAGTTGCCCTGGAAAATTGTAATCAGATTATTAAATTGAAAAATGCTAACGTAACCCGCGTTTGATTTTATAAAACTCAATTTAAGTAACAACGAAGAGCATCAACAAACAGTGTAATCATCTGAACATTAGTGGTCAATGTTTACGTCAATAATAATTTCTTTAAGCCGTTCCTAAATTGCATGACTTTAGTTTCATGGCTTCTAGAAACGACACTTTTTTAAAATTCAAAAACAAGTTTTCAAATTATGCGAAAGAGAATCCAGAGACAAGACTAATCAGAGCTTGACGGTAGATGAACATGTGCACACAACTCGCTTATATCCATGTTTTTATTCCTGAGCCTACGACACCTTCAAGAAAGAAGGAAAATAATCTAAAAAGCACGCCAAACCAAGTCAATAAAAGCCATAACGAAAGCATGCGTGAGTATGACGTTAAAAATGTGACGCAAAGGCAAATGAAAAAAATTGAGAAATTCTTTTACGCCGATTATCCACCCTCAATCTCCTTGCTTATTGTTATGCATTTTATTTTTATGGATCAAAATCGGGTTTTGCCACACAAAAACTCAATATATCCACCAACATTCAAAGGACGGATCATCCATTCTCTATTGTTCGAAACGAAAAAGGAAGCAAATAGCTGTCAATGCCAATGCCGTGTCAATGGCTTTGGAATTCCAATTTATTTTCAAAATTCAAAAATTTACTGGCAAAGGGCTTCTACATTCTAGGAGGAGCACAAGTATTTATTGCGTAGAGAGCAAAATTTAGAAGAGCATGGACTATCACAGACCGATACAAAGAGCTGAGAAAGAAGCTGCCTCTTAGAACGGAAGTAGGCACATATTTAATAGACCCTGCACTAAAACTTAAGAGGGGTATTGTCACATGTTATTGTTTGAGCTGCAAAATGTGCTACCTAAAGTATGTAGAAGCTTCTACATATCTTGAGAGTGGAAATGGAAATTGTCCAGATGACAACGTGGAATCGACAATCGTCACTGTCAAACGACAACTTAAGCTCAACGACTTTCCTCAACACTTAACAAGAATTCCATGAAATAAATGAAGGGAAACACACCCAACTATTTTTAAAACTTTTTTTTTCAGATTTTGAGATCAACGGCAAACATTTATTTCAAAAAACTACTATTTTTACTAACACGGTAAATGTTAACTATTCATCTGCTTTAGAATTTAAGAACATTAATTATATTATTATTGTGGTTGCTACGCAGACCAGGTATTTATTGTTATTTCTTTCTACTGAGAAGGTCAAAGGTTAAGGTAAAACTGTGTGGTCTCTGGTCTGTCCGTGCTATACTACAATATATAACTACGTACGATTACACAAAAATGAATAACGATAATCTATATTTAACTAAAACTATATTAATACATAATCAAAAATACAATTATTCAGTAACTTGTCCCTGGTAATTCCAAGCTAAATTAGTAAGTTACATACGTTTCAGTTAGTAGTTCACTCATTTATACCAAAAGTAACGTTAATAACGTACAATAATTATATTACACTATGTACGTGCGACAATGCTTTCCTTAAATTACAAATCTAAAGTATTCATAGTACGCTATTATATAACGGTTTTTAAATCTGTTTGTACACTCATCGAGAACGCCGCACCAACACAGCAATGTATGGATTTGTTACATTTGTACGGTGTAAATAATTCCGGCTTTCCAAAATCAAAATAAACAATGACGACATTATGTATCTCTACCTAATTATTCAAATTCTAAATTACAAATACATCTGTAGTGCTCCCTTTCTTATACTGTCCTAAATATACGTAAGTAGTAATTACATGTCCACCGAGTCACAATTATCTAGGCAGACTAAAAATGATTTGTAAATTCTAACAATGGAAGTACCTACATGTAATTTAATGTTGTTGTACTATTATTTTAAACTTGTCCCATTATTTTCAAAATTAAATTTATTGATTACGAATAAATAAAATAGTGATTATCCTACGAGACTATAAGGGAAGATCGTCCAAAGTTTACGAAATCAAACCATATAATAGTGATTTTTCACGTGACTTTTGCGTGAATTTATACATTATTTTAGAAAAAGAATTCTTACGAGCTACAGTTAACAGTTCCATTTATCAATGTTAAGCATTAAAAATTAATATAAGTATCACTAGGAAGCTTACATAAAATGTAATATTTGTATACTAAACTGTATACCGTTTTAAGGCTTCACTAATGTAGAAATTAATTACATGGAAATTCTAAAGAATACACCTATGTACGTACATACATGACTTTATTAATTAAAGCGACACGCCTGGAAGTTGCAGGGATTTTTTAACGTCTATCTAAAAATTAATCATATTTACATTTTTGTATTATATGATATGGATCGTGGCTTGAGGTTAAGGTCACGGTCAATGTCCACTTGACAAGGGGTCAAAGGGTCCAGGGTACCTACTTGCGCGTACATACATTTCTAGGTAATATATTTAGTTTAGTATTAGTGTAATGAGATTATTACAACTCAAGACGCCAGAACGAAAAGACGGATTATCAAAAATAAATACAAGCTACATTTAAAATAATGACTATGTAATAACGTAAATACTACTATAGTAGACCTACGACAGTAGACGTATACGTCTGCTGTCTAACATGGTATAAAAATTTAATAATTGTTAGTTCCCTATATCGTCTAGTGTTAGCCTCGGACTATTCTAATGTAAATTATACTTACAATTAAATCAACAAAATCAAAAGTGAAGGGTAAAAAATTGGAACTAAGATGTCTATTTTCGGAAACTTTTATTTCTAAACCCCTGTATTTTTAAATAAATACAATAATGTTATTACAGCGAGGCAAACGATCCCGAAATTTAGAGACGCTACTATAGTCTAGCTTACTGTGGATTACGTGAGAATGTGCTTAGTGTTCAATTTCTTTAGTTTTATCATTTACCATTTTTAAAATGGATACAGACCGAATTCGACAGCTTATTATACTTGCAAAATGATTTAATGACCAAATGCAATAAATGCTGCGTGCCAAATGTACATACGCGTAGAACCAAGCATCGACACGCGTAAAAATCCTTCAACTACGAAAATTGTCTGAAATAGTAAAGCGCCCACAGTGCAATGCAATGCAATGAGTAACAACTGTACGGGCTGTAATGAAATTAAGTTTGCTATTTCTTTGGGTTTGGCTCCTGATATCTGAATTAAAGCAAGTTGATGCAGACGTGAAGTATTAGCCTAATTACGAAATTAAGCTATTCTCGCATATTCTAATCACCAATCTTAAACGGAAGAGGGAAGTACAGTAAAAATGGGAGAATTTAACGGAATCAAATTACTGAGAGACAGGCATACGCTCAATCTAATAAAAGTCAAGCCATAGTGTGCCGAACCTTCTGTTAGAAACTTTCATTCACTCATTGCACAACTGCATAAATGTACGACAGGACCAATAGAAGTAGCTATGGTAAGATGCATAACGGGTACCAATAGTACAAGCTATTTTTGCTACTACAATCCTTTGCAAAACAATGCATTTCTACGCTCTCCACAATGTAAAATATTCTACATGTTAGAATATGTAAAACGCAAATACACGTTTTTGAAGCGCACAAATAGCATCTTTTGCACTACAAGCCGCCAGCACAAAAGGTGAATACTCCCGCATAAAATTTGGTAGAACCGAACATTTTATGCTGCCGTTTCACTTTGAGTACTCTTTGGCATACGAAGGATTAAATTCAAAGCATGGTTTCATTACATTATCATTCATTATTATGTACTCATGTCAATGAAAGTTAATGAGCAGAACGTAAAATGGGAATAGACACCTATAGACACGTGGCGTCATTTGTACAAAATTCTTACTTCATTTTTCTAAACATTTTTTACAAACATGTCCCGGCAAAGAATACATCGGTCTCGCTTCTTCTCGTAGAATAATAATAATCATGGCAGCCTTTACCAACATTCCACTCAATTCAAATAAGAAAGCCAAATACAACATCAACTTTTAATAATGTTGAATATTTAAATTTCAACCTACGCACTCCGTTGACGATAATTTAAGATCATTACATAAAAGGAAATAAACTTTTATAACTTTATAAGGAAAATTCCAAAATTTATGAGAAATCATTTCAGTTGCAATAAATTAAATTTCACTTTCAAATACAGAAGGTTAGGATTGAAAAAACAACAATCCAAATCAAATTAATCAAGAATTTGTAATTACGCATCCAGCAGACATGGGCTTTTAACTTCAAATCTTGGTTCGCTTTTTAAAGCATAAGCTTCATTTGCTCATTTTAGCATTACAAAAAAATTAATTTTCGTGCTGTTTCTAAGTTAGGTTTTCTCGTTTCACCTTTTTAGCACAGAACTTGCTTAACTCTAAAGAAGTACCTTAAATTAATGGGATTTAAAGCATGAAATAGCAAGTGCGAGAAGTACTGATTAACTTAAACGCGTTTAAAGCTTGTTTTGTTGTTTTAGAAACTAACTACATTTGCAACACAAAGCACAGTAGAAATAGAATACAACCCCATTAAGAGATATAAGAGGCAGTGACAAACCACCTACTGGATGTTTATATTCGTCAAAAGACAACCACTTTTTTCGTGCTTTGACAACGCAAAGTAGTACTTATGTGCCTGTGCAACAATTATATCGAATTCTAATTTATTTTACCTGCATAGACAACACGTGGGCCTTCAACTCTAATTGTAAAATTATATTATATAATAAATTGATCTTTCGTTTCTCAGCTCCACAATTATTACTCGTTAGAATTACGTATACTACCTACCATTACAATGATGCTACAGTTAAGAAAATAAAATTATAACCATGCAAGTAGACAAAATATAGGTAAACTACACATACACTTGTTCGTGCAGGGAAAGGGAACGACGAGAATAAATTGTAGAGATTGCAAATATTAGAATTTGAAAAGTCGCCAATGCAACAAACCCTTTCCCAATTTCAGCTTTCTCGGGTTTGGTTTTAAGAATTCTGAACTGAATGGATCTTGTGTTTACAGTGCTCTTACAACACTACACTGCTTAACCGTATTCTTGATAACCGTGGAGTATAGAGTAGTTAAAGAATTTCAATTACATTTACATTGCCAGACAATTTATTAACAATCATAACTGGCAATTCAAAATGCGGATGTTGGTTTACTTTTGCAATTCATTTAAAACTAGAAGGTTGTTGAACTTGGCTTCTTTTTCATGTCATATCTAAACTCCTCCAGTTCATCAAGCAATCGATGATTAGTCTTCAATATCTTCATCCATTGCAAATTCAGAGTCCTCAGAGTTCGATGAGTTCGGGCTATCCAAGCAACAAATATTTACCAAGATTAATAAAAATAAAGCTGAAAATTATTAAATGTGATAAGGCTGCGGTACACAACCGCTGACAGAGACAGATATAATTGATTATCATTATCGAATGCCTATTGGAAATATGTATTATAATTCATTGCTGATTTATTTCTAAAATGTTTCCCTGCTGAACACTGTAATAAATTCTGACAATGACTCACCTGATGGCCCTACACGTGAAAAATACAATCCTCTTCAGTTTAACATTGTAGAAGAAAAAGTTGAAGTACCAAGCACAGCCGCCCTCTGAAAAAGGGTCAGAGGTCAAGTCCGACTTGTATGTATAAATTTCAGCATTTTTCAATCCTCCAATTTCTCTGTCGATCTCTTCCAAAAGTCTTGCTCTATTAATAAACCAAAAAATAAACAAATTAAAAAATATAGGTTAATTTCAGGCTTTTGCAAAATCGTGCATTCTTGATTCTTGATAGAACATCTTGTGCTTGAAGAACATGCACTGCTCATTCATTTCCCTACGAAAGTCCGTGTATCTGTATTTGCGTGGTGTACAAATAAGACAGTACCTACTTCTACGATGTGTGATTTAGTGATTAGATAATATTAATGTACATCTGCACTGAAATGACTTCAACTGAGACGTAGGCATGCTAGGCAACGCTTCATTATAACCTTATCTGCCTGTAGCTATTGCCCTAAGAATCTATTTGGACTTTGATTTACTCCATAACCAACCATAAACATTGAACCTATCTGTACTAATCTGTACCATAGTTCCATGGGTGTTAACCCAAAGGGAACCCATGTTATAATAAAAAAAAATACTAATCTGTACCGGTGGACAGAGAAAATCGCGTTATGCACACGGTAAGTACCTTTTAAACATCCAAAACGCTTTAACTTTCGCAATATTTTATGTTTACACGTAAACGGGGAAAGACTTGTTTAATCAGAGGAAAACTATGTAAGTACGCATTCGAAAATGAAATACCAATGCAACACCGCCAACACCTACATATCTACATACCTACCTACATATATATCACTATAAAACACTCCAGAATTGCTGCATTCTGCATACAAACACAAACACTTAGCAATGAGTAAAAAACACTAATCGTCAGTTTGACGTCATGACTATAAATAAATAAAACTACGCCAGAGATAGTTAAATTTTAGCTTCTAATCCTACTTAACTTAACACTTTACTAATTCCTACGTACTACCGCACCGTCAAAAGATAGCCTGAGCAAATAACAGATATTTTGTAATTTAATTATAACAGAGATATATGTAGGTCCGTGCATACTTACATAAAAAGCACTTATGCAAATTAATTATCTGTTACAATACTTGATAAAAAACAACTAGGCACATAATGCGTCATTCATGCTCGTTTGACTTAAAAATTAAGTATGCACAGTAGCTATAATATTATTTACCTATGTACATACATACGACGGTGATATCGTTCCTCTATAAATAAAAACTGCAAACCTTGCACGAAGGACCTACCAATTATGACATAGCTGAAAACACTCTTGGACGTGTGCGAAGTAATTAAATACATCGTTTTGTTCTTTTTCAAAACGTTTACATGTCGCGTTTTTCAAACATCAAGAATGTAAATAGTGTGCTTTCTCTGTTTGGAAAAATGTGAATATCATATTGAATACAATATGATAGATAACATGGCTGTAAAAAATCAACTTTTGCCATTCTTGGAGTCACAAACATATTTTTCTTTTTTGAAAAATTTGCCCGCAACCTAAGAACAAAACGTAAAAAATGCAAGGCCCCTAAAATGCAAAATAAATGTATGTTTGGTTTCCTCTTGAGCCTGTCGCCTACTGGTGACGGGATATGTCACTTTTAGAAATGACATGTCCGTCCGCACTTTTTCGGTTGTTTGTTATGTGCAAGGTAATTATTCATTTGGGGTGGGTGCATGACATTAAGATAAGAGAGCATATACGAAATAACTGCGCTGCAATTCCAGCATAAGCAATGGAAAGAGAAAAAATAGGAATAAGTACAACTAGGTAAATTAAGTTTTAAGCAGATGGATGGAATTAAAATAAACTTGTAAAGTGAAATGATTACCTCAATCCCTTATTATACATAGGCGCAAGTCCGAGACGCGAGTCGATCTCAGCCCAGACATGCGACAGACCGGGAGCTCTGGAGAACTCATGGCTCTTCGCATCACTGAAGTCGTAGTCCGGATAAAATGACAGGTTGAGTGTCTGAATGAGATTGAAGAGCGTCTTCCGGGAGATAACGAACATCTCCAGATTTTCTGGAGTTAAATAATCGCCTTCAGAGTCCGTTGACTTGGACAAGTAATTGTAGTTGCTGTTCGGTGGGGACAGAGCCACTATTTCCGACGCACCGCCTTCACGTGCCATCTTCTTGTACAGCGACTTCTGCTCACCTCCAGCAACCTACATCAACAATTAATTTAATTTTATAACTTAGGTGGGTGTTTCATCATTTTTACAACATATTTTGTACATTTTTTCGAGATGCAAAAGCAAACATAATTATAATGTTCTTCTTAACAAAAACTGCATAGCTATAACTTTTCGTAAAGGATTCGATTCGCCTCCATGAATCATATGTAATTTTTCGATTGCATACTAATGTAAGTATAGGTACCTTACATACTGTTAGATTTTATTAGGATAGCATTCTTATTTTTTTTATTTTACTTTTACATTTTCGCTGGTGGAAGTTAAGTCTTTTACAAAATAAATAGCGGTTGGCGTAGCTTGTTCCTTTTGGAAATTAAATTAATGGACACCGGAAACAAAGCCAGAACTAAATCCCAATTAGTAAATCTAATTATAGGATACCAACAACAAACAGGCACATTTTTGTGTGACATTCCAAATCACTTGGCAAATTTTCAAGGTTCCTCTTTTTCATCTTTATTACATTGAATATACCTATACTTTTATTTCCCTCCATTTCAGCAATCACAGCTCCGCAATCACAGCACAAAACCAACCTCAATCCAACTCAACATTCTTTCAAGCCAAAGGGAAGGGAGGTTTTTCCGAATCTCAAACTTTCCTTTGCCATTTTCAGCTTTCAACGGAATTAAAAATAGCTCTTTCAACTCTAAAAGTCAAGTAATGTCAAAGTGAAGAAAACATGCGAAGTGTAATCGCTGAAATCTACACAACTTAACAAACTCATTCTCAAAACATGGTTGCCTTAAATCAGATACTATTAACTACCATTTACTGGTTCTACAGTTGACAGTATCAGCAGTTTCCTTCTCTAGTTTAACCTACATGCATGTAATTATTTCTATTCCTCCTTTCTGCATGCAGATACCATTATAACAAGCTCTCGAGCACTATGCTAGTTTCGATTACGGCAATATTTTACTGCAGTATTGTGTAAATAGGATTTCGAAATATTAGAGCATTGGCTTAGTTTTTTAGCACTTGGCAGATTGACACAGATTTGTTTTTCTACAAAGTGCGTAAAATGTGGACGTAATGCCAAGTACTGTATGTATACCAATGACGTATGTAGGCAGGAACTTAGTTTATTTTAGAATTGCTTTTTGACTTTTAACAACGTCCTTCGTATGTTCTATGGTATCGGATTTGATGCTGTCAAAGTCAAATTTTGACATTTCCACAAATTATAGAATGCAATATAAAATTCGGCGTTTATTTTACATTTAAAAATTTAAAAGATAATTAACATGTCATTGCTAAATAATAATTCCCATGAATAATTTACATGGCTAACTTAACTAGTAAGTTTAGGTTATACTTGTAGATTAAAACTGTGAAAAAATTACCTTGCAAGAGTAGCTTTCAATTCTCCCATCAATTCTCCAGTCTCCAACTTCCAAAGCACTCATCATCGAAGACAGAGCTTCTAGTCTTCCACTTTCCAAAAGCTTCATTTTGATTTCAGTAATTTATTATTTCGTCGGATTTCTAAGACTTTCAATGTTTAACTGGCTTAAGACGCTTGACAGTTGATGGCAAGCAGGCACAGGCAGAAGCAGGATAAAAATATTTATTTCGACTTAAGTACAACTTATTTATCAATCAATACCATCAATATTACGCTTTTGAATCCGAGTTTCCTCCTTAGTTTCCCTTTGCTTTTCGAAACTCAAAGTCATTAGTTTACTCGTTTACTTTTTGTTATTAGGATTTAGGTACACTTGTTTCTTGTTGAAGAGAGCGATGCGAAATAATAAATAGCTACTTTGTAATTCTTGAAAACTTGAAATTAAATTAATTTCGAAATTTCTGAAAGACAAACAACGTTGCACGTCGAAATGAAGGCGAAAATAATTAGAGTCAATTGAAACTGTTGAGGCTTTAGTTTTGAAAAAATAGATTTTTTATAAATTTTTCGATCTTCAATGTAATACTGAAATGAGGAAAGAGGAAAGCACTTTTTTTAGTTCTGAATTCGATTTAAGGTCGGAAGTATAGAGTAAAAGTTCTTGTACGCTGAATGTCTTATTTGCATCTTGGTAATAATGCAATTTTCCCGACTGTATTTTTTCGACACTAAACAAGCTTTTCTAAACATTTAATGAGTTTTTTTTCAATCGCTATGAAGAGTTTATATTTCACCCGTAAATGATGAAGAACAGTTATTTTTGACACTCCTCACGAGTGACGAGTGTCACGAGTAAATTCAGGACCCCTCTTGCAACTTGCTTTTGTTTTAATTCTTGACACAAATGGCGAATTGGTCAATATAAGTTCAAACTACCAACACTAACATAAAAGGTTTTGCAACAAGTATTACAAATCATGAATTAACTACAACCAACATGACCAACAACATTTATTTTATTGACGATTGCTCAATAAAAGAAGATTTCAATGTTGAATGTCGAATGTTCAAGTTTTGCTGTAGTTGTGTTGTATTACTAGCTTTTGGCTGTTGTTGGCTTTTAGCCTTTTTTGTTGTTTCGATGTGATTTGGGAGCTTGACTCAGCTGAATATGATTATGGCTGACACTAATTGACTTAACGATGACAAAAACTTTGAAAAACTAAGACGAGTCAGTGATGAGGAAATTAAAGAGACAACTCCCTCCCAGAGTACCAATTACAAGGAGTAAAATAATGATTATCAAGTTATCAACTTGAAAGGCAGGGTCTGAATGACCGAAATAAAATGCAAACTGAAATATATA
>JAQFZC010003283.1:0-19314 GCA_034695205.1 Dicyrtoma fusca
TGAACAGTATTTTTCCTTTTTTTTTAAATTACGAATTGAGTCCAGTGTAGAAAGTTTCTTTGAAGTTTTGAATAAGTTGTAGAATAAATCATTATTCAATTCACAAAAATCAAGGCTATATGCTTTACTTCTTCAAGTAATCTGTAACAGTGAGTTAAGTACCGTCACATCAGTTTTCAGTTTAGAAGTAAAAGTACGTACTTATATATTTAATAAATAAAATAGTCATAAATACTTGGGACTTGATCATGAATGATCATCGGGAACCTGTGATCCTAAACATATATGATATGGTGAGTCACTCCACTCATTTATATTCTGTACCTATCTGAACTGAAAGCGTTTGCGATATCTTTCGTGGTTTTTACTACGAATTTTATGACCGAACATTAATCAAAAGTACTAGCGTGGTGTAAAAGTTGATGTTCGGAGTTTTTTCATATTTTTGTTTTTATTTTGTAGTACTGGACTAATGCTTATACTTCATTAATGGGACTGGGAGTATTTCATTCCGGAGTGGAAATTTTTGGGACTGAGTTTGCTTACGGTGGGCATCAGTTTGCTTTTTCCGGAGTTTTCGAAATTAATCCAAAAGATGCTGAGGACCTAGGAGACCACTATAAGTACAAGTAAGTATTCACAGCCAAAATTAAAATAAAACTGAGCTTTTCTTTCTAAATCACTTTGAAACCTAATAAAGAGAATATAGTAGGGATTTCATTTTAGCATCTTCGTTTTTTTAAAAGTGAGAAAGGGATATTAGTTTGCAAGACATGGCCTACTCTAATTTTTGATGTTGCTATTGTGTAGAGAATCGATCCACTTGGGATTTACCAGTTTTACAAAAGAAGAAGTACAGCAGGCCGTAAATCATCTTGGTCGAGATTTCAAAGGGAATAGTTATCATTTGATGAATAAAAACTGCAATCACTTTGCTAGCGAACTATGCCAAGTAATTCAATAGTTTTTCCTTCCATGTTTAAAAACAATGCGTTTCGTTTCTTACACGATGAGTTTGTAATGTTCAAGATTTTGCTTGTTTTTGTTTTACAGTTGCTTTGTGGGCGAGAGATTCCAAGTTGGGTGAATCGCCTGGCGTACATGAGCACCTGTGTTCCCTTCCTTGAGAAATGTCTACCAAAAGAGTGGTTAACTCCAAGTGCTCTGGAAGAATCTGTGAAACTAACTACTGGCGCTGGTAGAGATTCGAATAATGGCAACTATCGACTTAATTCCGAATCTGATACGTCCCCAACACTGTCAAGACATGGCTCTAGGAGCAGCACGCAAGGACTTTTGAAGTACCCCTCATAGCATTTTCGTAACATCACGGTTGTAAACATCAGTCAAGTCTCTCCTCCGGTTTTGTGTTTATCAGTAATTTTTAAATTAACACATTATTCTCATTTAACTGTTTCCTGTATTTCTCTTCTAGTTTAAAAATTATCAGTGTTCAACTCCCTTTGCAGAAATCAAGTACATACTATGATACTTGTATGTGTCTCATTAGAAAATTCTAAGTAGGTAGTATGAGTAGGTTTAGATGAGTAAGTAAATTCAAATTCAACTTCAAATATACAACTTTAGTCAGCCTACTTAAATACTTGCAAATTGCCAATTGGTGACGATGACAAATTACAGACATTCTAGCAAAACTGAGTATTATGTGTGCAGACGTAGATCGGGATGGTAGAACTAGAAATGCATTTACTTGCACCAAGAGTACTCTCATGTTACAGTTACAGTCTTTTATATAATATTACGCACTTTCCCCTTCACTTAATAATTAGGTCACTATGCACAGTATGCGCACATGGTGTATACAGGTGATTCTTTTCTATGAATTATATAATTAATTAATCATTATGTATAACTACTCTATCTTGACTTGTGTAATGTTTATATATGTTGTTGACTTTAACTTTAAACTTGGTATTACAATATGAATACAAAAGGAAGCAGGAGGGTTTCCAACCAATGAAATTATACAATTGACTTTATACCTGATATTTCGTAGACCCTCTATGTGTATAATTAGTATGGTTTAATGTAACAGTTACATACGCGTCTTTTACGATCTAAGAAGACAGAAAGACAGTGACATTTTGTGAACCGAAGCTGAGAAGACATACACGGAGCTTTTTAAAAAAACTATTTTAAAAGAGCTTGGCAGTCGTACGCCATTAACTAATTCCTAAATTTAAACTATTTTAGTCAACTTTTTAGCTGTACAGTTGAACTGTGAATACGTTAAAATTTGTATGTCAGAGATGCAATTGCCATTTAACACATATTCAAATCTTGGGATTTTATTTTTTCCCCCAGCTAGTATACCGTATGCAGGGCGTAAAGAGTAACTATGTAAGAGATAATTTCTTATTTACCTAAAAATGTACTTTATTTCTTGCCATTATTATCTGTAGTTGGTGTTTGTGTCGTTAACTATTAACTATTAACTTGCCATTTAGTAACAGTTCCCGGGGCTATTCCCCCAAGTGGTCGGAACCACAGCTGTCCATGAATGAATTTTTGTGTGAACTGTTGTATATGGACGATTTCTACTAAACGCGAATTCGTGGAAAGTACATATAAAACCTTTATGCATAGCATAATAATTATTATTATACCTAATAATATTAATCTTAAAGTATTACAATCTGTTGATCTTGTGAATTAAAAACTCATCAAACTAATTAACAAATCTGTATTGTACACTGTATTTTAAAACTCAAATGCCTTCTAAAACCTTATTTAAGAATTTACAAGATACATGTAATTTATTATTCGAAAAAAAAAGAAAGTGAACTACAAGAAGTAAAGTCATACGCTCAAAACTGCTATTAGCGTTGGCTGCACACTGTCCCAGTGGAATATAAAACAGAAAGACGGATTTGACGCAAGGATTTAATCATATTTCGTCATACAATTAAGTTAGCTAAATACTCGAAAACGGAATGAGTGCGCCTGAGGTAGTCTAAGTCGAGTAGCCGATTAGTTGACGTCGCGTTAGTACAATATTATTATTACAAACTATTTTTTTTAGTGTTTAGCCTTAAAGTAAACTCTGTAGGTGGTTGAAGAAGCAGCTAGTATAATTTAATTGAATGGGATTTCGTTAAAAGGTAATAATAATTAAATATAATGCGATTCAAGTTTTTCGTCGTACTATTTTTCAGTGTTTACTTGAACTTGGTTATTAGATTGAAATGCATTTTAATGATGAATACAAAAGGAAGCATGACCGCACGACAAATTATTCTTCCTGTCCTGGACCAGGAAGGATGCTTTATTATTATCGAGCTGCCGTGAGTCAGTCTTTTGGGTCTTGGGTGTAACTGTGAAAAAAAAATGTACGTCTCCCCATTTAAAAAATATTTCTCTACAGAATTATTAAATGAATGTGTGTCCTTTACCTTGACCACTTGGACTTGAGCCTGTCCTGTAGTATTGCCCGTACGGCTATTAAAGTGTTAAATAATACGTAGATGAATTGAAAATATTTCTACTCTTTCATGTAAAATCTACTATGTACAACGGAACCCAGATGGAAATTATGTCAAACTAAATCAACTTTAAAGTAGAATATTGTTATGCGTAATCGAAATTTCATGCCATACTGAAAGAAAAAATATTATATCTACAATCGAGCGATTGAATAGACACATATATTATGGCATATGTCTGTTGTAAAAGTTTACGTCAGTAATAAAATGAAATAATTATCCTGAAATCAAAGTCCTAATAAATCATGCTATTGGAAATTTCATAGTCGACGTTTTGTCGGCTTATCACATATTACACACTATTTTTGACAGTAATATTTTGTTATGGAATTATTTTTTAATTTTCAGTATTAGACAGCAGGAACAAGAATATATAAGACTGGAATACTTTCTGATACAAATTCGGCTTCACCTTATAGCAGACCATACGATTCCTAATAATGAAGTAAAATAAATGGATGTTTGCTTTAAAAATCTTGCTATGTAATGTTATTAAGTATTTAATTGATTATTACTTAAGTAGCTAAAAATCTAAAACCATATATTATATGCCTGTAGATATATCCGCTACAGCATAGTACTAGTACTAAGTTAGTTATAGTATACAGTATAGGTACGTACGTACGTAATTATATTAAACTAAACCAAAACAAAACGAAGCGACATACTTAATTACATGGTCAATCAACGCATGATTACATTTTTATAAATCCAGTAAAAGTACCTGTAGATATCCCTCTATACTAACTCAAACTTTACATCGTCAGACTAATACACCTACTAGATTACCAATTGAGCATTTCAAACTTTCACAGCTGAATTTCGTATGATTTCTTTAACACAATTCAATTCATTAATTCAACTCAATATTTTGTAATATTTAAATCAAAGGATGCCACAATATTTTTTGTAAAACCTTTTCAATAATATCTGTATATAGTAGGTACATGCCTATTTACAATAATAGTAATAACTGAATTCCTATAGATTATTTAAAATCTTATGGTCACAATTCATTGAATAAGTTGTTTCTTAACTACCTATATTAGATCCTTTCTTGACGCATTACTTATTTTTTTTACCCACTCGTATTTCTCCCACGCACAGACAAAATGTATACTTTAGTACTTACACTTCAAAGAGACATTAGCAATCTTCTAATCTATATAACATAGCAATAACGACATCATACCTATTACGTAAGTACATAAGTATGCATGACAATGGCAACATATGAAGTGATAACCGCCAGAGCTATCCAATATACATCATATAGGTAGGTCAACAAAATAATTAATGACTTGATTCGGAAACAAAAATGACCCACGAACACGATCACTTCTACACACACACACAGTCTAAAATTAAAACACACACAACATGATTTAAACTATTGACCGAGAACACCAACACCCAATTAATGCACCAAGAATATTGATAACCCGGGTAATCCAAGCAGGTCATTGGTCGTTATAAAGGAGATAATAATAAAATTATCATTAATTTTCGGAATCGAAAATAGAAATCCAGATTATTTGGAAAATATTATGGAGTCAGATCAAACGCATATCACAATATGTTGACATCAATCCAAAAACTTATTTTTAGTCCATTATAACTTATTATCATTGTTTAATGTATCAACTTCAAAAAACCAAAGAGTTACTTATACAACGAAACACGTGGTAAGTAATTGTATTGTATATCATTCATGAACAATTTCAGAAACAGAACTACTGTACGCAAATTTTTTGAAAGACTAATTAATTCATTTGACTGAATTTTATATTCAAAAATTTGCATGCATTTCTTACATTCAGTATTCAAATGCAATTCATTTTCAAGTATTGAAATTATTCCCGTATATATTTTGTTGTATCTACAACTTGCTGCAGTCTACAAGACGCCCAAGTTCATTCAGCTAACCACGAGTAAAAAGTTATTACATACTATGTATCATTTCATTTCAATAATTCTTACCCCACACACGTTACTTCCAAACACTAAGAACCTTACCTATATCTGCACACTCATAATTTTCAATGTTGTACTCTATAGTAATTATAACGCCGATCATTTCTTATATACGAAAGAGGATACTATTTAAAAAGTCTTTCCATTTATCACATAACTCGTTCAAAATTTTGTCAAAATACTATTTTCACTTTATACACTTACAGTAACAACGAACTTATTCCCTCACAATCCTCCGCACATATAATATCAACTGATTCAGAAACCTAAACTTTATTAATTAAGCTTGAAATCAGCATAGGAATATACTAAATGCTACCTTAACCACACACAATTGTAAAATACAAATTTAATTTTCTTTGGTTCTGCCGGGCAAATGGCTACTTCAACTTGAATACGAGTCTATGCCTGTCATTCAAAAATTCGCATTTAAAAAAAAAACAACTTGCAAAAAATCAATATTCTGTTTCTACAGTGCAGCAGTGTATTTTAAAAACTAGAGTACTTAAATTAAATGAACATATTTAAGCTTTGAGTTTGAACGGTTAATATTACATGGAGTATAATAAAAATATTACATCCGTATGGCTACGAATTGAAAATGTTGACACAATAATCAGGAAGAATGTATTTTGTATTCACACACTACGGATTAAACTTCCCATTAATTTCTAAGGGAAGCAGTGCAATAATTCAAAAAATAACGGGTTCAAAATTATGGAAACTTAACAGTCCTAAGTAACCACGAATATTATTTACGGTGGAATGGTTGCCAGACAGTACATAGCATCAACAATAATAGGTTGAGTTCACACTGAGGCTTAGGACTGAAATAACTAACTGTCAGGATACTTTTATGTATTTACATATGCCTCCTACTTCTATACACAATGTTTACTTAACGTGTAGATTTTAAGGGATAAAAATAATTATATTAATTAATGGATTGGGTATCTCGGCAACCAGTCGCGTCGAGTACAGGTGGGTGGTAGACTACATCAAAGGAGGAATATTTTGTAAAGGAAGAAAATGCGGAACGGAAATAATATACCACTACGAGGTGTCCCAACTCAAATCACTTCTTCTTCTGTTTGGTTTGTTACGCTAAACTGACCTTAGCTTTGGGCGGGGAAGGCGGAACACATTTTCATATTATTTATGGGTAGCATGGGTTTTCACGTAGAGAATAACCTTTGTTCAGTACAGAAGAAACACCTATGTTGTGGTTGTTAGGTACTACTCTCTATTGATCTACAACTGTACTGTTTTAGTTTTAACTAATATTGAAATCGAGGAAATGTAATTACTCGATTAGAGTAGTAACTTCAGTAGTCAACTTGCAATGTCAGCAATAGTATTTGTTTTTAAAATTTAAAATTAGAAGAAAAACTACGGTAAGGTTACCTTTTGTAAAGAACGATATGCATATGTGGCTACGGTATTGGCTATGGAGCAAAATACAATTTTAACTATTCCTCTTAAAATAAATTCTGAAATTCATAAATAGTTACCTATATACGTTTGACTGGTTTGAAGTTGATAATTACTGACTGGTGAGGCCACAGTATCTGACTGCGTGTCAAAATGGAGAAAGCAAAAAACTACAGCATTTTATTAAGGAGTATCCAGCTGACAATAGAATAGAATATAAGCTGCCGACGTTGATACATTTTGTGATAAAATCCCGCAAACTTCTTGGTCATCGAATTTGGCCCAACTCCTACAAAAATTAAAATTCAACGTTACGCTATTTTTATTTATTCATATCTAGTTAATTATAAAGTATCTAGTATCTTGTTAAGAAAAAGAACAGTTACTAGATTAGAGAGGGTTAAACTTACTTGTTTCTGCGGCAATAAGCCGTATAGTGACCAGAGTCCATAGTGCCGTAATGATTAGAGGTTCCGTACAGCTGGTACATACAGGGATATTTTGGCTGTCCCTTCCTTAACCGAGTTAGATCTAGCGTGTCCACGGGGAAATCTATTTCTGTCAGCCTCTTTTTGCAATACGAATCTACATAAAACCTGTAAGGAGTAGCACAACACATGTTCCCAATTATATAGTGTGAGTTTATAGCCCCCCTTCCACACACTGAAAGATATATTAGGTACAAGGATCAAAACGAGAGATAAAAAAATGCGATGCATACCGTTGAAAATGAATGATTAAAGTGGGAGGTAGCCTCCAAAGATCAATTTTCTTTTTTGCTCGACCATTTGTTTTGCAGTTGGCACAGCCCCAGTCACTAATTTCTTCTTCGGCGGTGTAAAGTTCGAGACATTCCTTCAAAAACGATATATAAGAATTATAAAAGTTAATCATCTGTAAAACTAGAACCGTTATAAAACACGAGGAATAAAAAAAGAAAGCAAAATTAAGCACCTGTATGCTATACTTTTTTCCTGGTATACGCGTTTCTGGAATTGGTATGGATAGAACGAAGAATGTGTCGAAGGTAGTTGAGGATTTCTGACAGTTTAAACATCTCACACATGATTTTTGCTGACCACAAAATAGCTCGGTAATAATAGAGTCGTTTGAGGACTGTTCGTGCATAAGGAAATACAAAATAATCAAATGAATGGTCTTATACGATTAATATTATAATGGTACAGAATACAACAATGTCAAATGTATACCAAGTAATCTTTCCATGCAGCATCAGCAGCTTCTACGTCGGAAACCCCGTCATTCTTCTGCTCTTTGAAAGGCTGTTTAGTACACTACATTTAAAAGATCACCATTACGAATTGTTACAAAAACAAAACTTGCAAACTATGAGCAGATTTACACAAATCCTGTATTCTATGAATCATCCAGTTTGAAATGTACAAGAATTAATGTTATTTGGTTATTTTGTCTGTAGCGTTAGCTTTGAGCGTATTTCTACGAAATAAAATGTTCTTTTCACAATCAAACCCGTACAGAAATTTAGGAACAAACTCAAACTTACTTTATTCAGTTCCTCGTGCATATGATCCAGGAGGAATGTTAGGAATTCGTGTGAATCTTGTTGTTCGGATGATCCAAACGCTTTATTAAATTTCCCGAATGCAGTCTGTTTAGCAGATAAGAATGTGTAAAATTATGTAAAAATATGAGCTGGACATCAGCTATTGAAAGTACATATATGTAATTAAATCTGACCGACATGAAAAATTACCTTTAAACTGAAAAGGCTAATAGAACGATGACCTTTATTCATTTCAATGATAGATTTACCAACTTCCTCAGTCACTTCTCCTCTACTTGGACCTCGTTTCTTCGTTAATTCCCCCCTAATTAGAAGCCAAAACAATAAATATTTACCATTTACATGAGATAGAAGCAATGTGGTTAAGTTATTGCTGCCAACTCTAAATATTCGCAGTCAGAGTTAGAAAACAAAAGGAAAAAATAACAATGAAATTATTAAGCTTAAGATTTAAATCTACAATCTGTACCTGTACTCAAGACTACGAAAATACTCAACAAGAGGAACTGTATGATTGATGCATTGCATGATGCTATTCATATAGCATGTGTTTCCTAAATTCTTCAATCCTGTGTCTGATTTGTCAGTCTAAGTACACAAAATTGTAACTTCAATTAAAATAAACACACCATGCTCCAATAAATTATTACACATAAATGGAATGGGCTATTTCGCAAGGAAGATGAAAACGGCAAACATACACTGCTAACAACTTGGAAGTAGCTTCGTCTGTAATAACTTTCTCGTTCGCCAGTCGAAATGCGATTATTGCTTGACGGTTTTAGGTTTCGATTGAATGCAGGCTTCGATACCAAAGAATTGTCATCATCATCAAGAGCTTCTGCAGATAACTACAAGAAATGAGAGCACAAGAAACTGTAACTAACAATAAATTGAAAGCATTTTTGCTAGCACTAAGTATCAAGTGCATTACGTAAATACGGCAAATATTACTAACTACTAACATATTAAATTCAAAGTACATACCACTAATACTAATTTAACGAAGTAGAAAGTGAAAATAATTTACCTGAGAAATGTTGGGATTGGAATGAGACCTTTTTAAAAGAGAACTCCTGGGAGAGTCATAGTTGTCATCTTTTAATTTTGTAATGGAAAAGCCGGCGCTATCCGGAGAAGTTGGTGTTGCCGGATGGTCTGTGCCAGGACTTGTATTTGTTCTAACTCTTGACGGTTTTGTCCTCGTATCGGGGATGGGTGGTCTGGTCATTTTAGGTGAGGACGAACCAACGTCATTTTTGATAACGGTTATACCACTACTGTTAGCACTGTCACCATTTATCTGCCGCCCATTCGCTAAAATATTATTATTTCTAGTATTATTGATCCCGTCTGAAATGTTCCGAGACTGTGTCGTATCGCCACCGTTCGGTATGACTTTCGCTCCAGTTACTGAGGGAGTTAAAGATGTAGGAATATTATTGGGCTCTCCAATCGTAACACTGCCGTTAATGATACTTTTTGTCGAAATATCAGTATTTGACGGTGATGCAGAAGAGAAATTCGTTATCGACGCACCATTCATATTATTGGCCGAGTACAAAAAGGAAGTAGAATCAGTTAAAGTAGAAGAGTCTGGAGGAATGGCCTGAGTCTCACCATTCTTAAGGGATGGTAACGCCCCATCGGGTAAATTGGTTCCGTTCTGAATGGCCGTGGTAGAGGAATTGGAAGATGGTGTTGGGAATCCGTTGACGCCGGAATATGGAACTTTATTTTTACTTAATGGCTTCTTGGTTCTATCGAAGCTTTGCAGGGAGTCTGGAGCGATAATTGCTTCGCCATTAAATAAATTATTACGGGAATGCTGATGTGGATTATCAATGTGGTTATTCAATTTCTTTGTTCTGGAATCATCTTCATCAAGATCTGGATAAGAAATAGTATCAATACTAAGTTTTGCTACAGAACCCTGTAACTGCTTCACTGGTTCGGACTGCTCTCCGTTTTTAACATTCAAGGGTTTGTTTATTAACATGGGGTAACTGTAGTAGACGTTGCGCATTCCACCTTGCAGAACGAATGGCTTGCTTTTATACTTCGTATCAAAGTCCCACTTAAATGAAAACAAATAACAATGATTAATGAATTTATTACATATTTCCATCACTGCAACCGAATCAGTTTCATTACGATAGGTAAACAAACTGAACTTCTAACAATTACTTTCAACAAATTCCACCTTAAAACTAACACTACTTATAAATCTAGGAAAAAATAATTATTAGCCAGCGTACCTGGTTCATGGCTATGAGAAGACACTGAATTCCAATTGATGACTGATGACAAACAGATGAATTCCAGTCATACAAAATTATTTTGTCAAATGTTCCCCTCCTACTCCAAAGTTGGTATGACTCAGGATGGGCATCCTTTAAAGCATTGGTTATTTTGTTTGCGGTAATTCTGTAAAACAATAACACGTGTTACGTTAATAAAAAAACAAAATCGTAAGAAGTTATGTACAGTGTACTGTGATTTGTAAACGAAATCACTTACCCAGCCACCAGAATCTCACTAGGAATGGAAATACAATCTGGATGACTAACATGAGCACTCATATAATCAGAACCAGCCCTACAATCAATTATTAGAATCGGGGTTGCTTTTTGCTCCATAAGATTTTTCAGTTGGCTCACTGTTATGTCACCCTTATCACTGTTAACATCTGATGGATCCACGACTTTCATAATCACACCATTCATAGAAGTTTTCAATTTTTTGCTGCTTTCCTCCTTCTCCTTCAACGCTTGCAGTGCAGCAGCTGCTTCCTTTTTTTCGGTCTCATCTGATTCCGTTTCTAATTTTACTACTTCGTTTTTAAGGTCGTATCGTTTCTTCAGACTTGTACTCAACTGTTCCAATCGAACCATCGTGTCAGACACAACTTTCTTTCCAATCATTATTTTCATATGCTCCTTATCGGCCGACGTTAACTTTGTATTTCTCATTGTTGTTTGGTAGATTTCTATGAATTTCATAAGGAAAACGTATTCTTGCTCTTCATCTTTGTCCTCAATTTCGGCAAGTTTCGCTTGTTTTAAAATTTTTCCTGCCGTGTTCATCAACTTTTTTGGATCTTCTTTACTTAAATTTCGCAAGGCTGCTTTATTATTCAGCTCCTCCAAGTTTTTAGCCACGTGAAGATCTTTTACTTTCATTCTGACTATCACTCGTAAAATTCAAGTTGTAAGTCACAAAAACAAGTTCACAGGGAACAAGCAGACCATTAACTGGTTACGTACTCCGCCTAAATTAATAAAATAGATGATTGTTAAACTTTCTTCATTAATATTAATGACATAATGTATGTAGCGACACCCTTCATTCTTTTCACTTAAACCATACCAACTACCTACTGAAACTAGCAAATCTAATTAAATAACAATTTAAAGCCTACAATTTTTGGATTTTAATAAAATTATATATTCGTCAAAAGTCTGTAAGGTCCTAGTCTGGAGCTCCAGCTTCCTGATAGCAACGCGTGTATTGACAAATCCTTAATCATACAAGACCGTATATAAATTCAAGGATAGATTTATCTCCATCATGACCTTTTAATTCACAAAACTTACAAGTTGCCTGTTAACTACACTAATCATAGACTTTACTTACACACTTTTAAGTTACACGTAATTTAAGTTCAGCCGCAAAAAAGCTGAAGGATATAAAATTGTAAGCAAATTGCGATGTGTTCCGCAGTTAAGCTGTAATGTAAAAGTAATAAGTGTGAATTACCACTTTTAAGCTTCCAGATTTAAATGGTAAACAAACATTGTGAATCGTCGAGATCGTGAAACCACTAAACCATACGAACTAAATACGTACCACCAGCTTTGTAATTGGTATAGAATAATACTGTAATCTTGAATGTGATACCGACTGACTGACTGTATAGTTGATGGCTGATGGCTGGTACTGGTAAAGTTGTTGGTCCCTCCTATGTATTTTTCCTTAAACAATAATAAATAAAGTCCTTCAGTCATTACTATTACTATTACCATGAGTCCGTAGTTAGTACGTTGTACGTGTGTGCAGTCAGTAAGTAATTTAAGCAAACGTCAGTCCAACCCACAAATTATTGGTGAAGCTGAAGCATAATAATTATTATTAGTATTACAATAGGTATCCGTTGTATGTATAAATTGTGAATTGGTGTAAATCATTACCTCTCTGACTTATTGTAATAAAATTACAATCAGTTGATCCCCTGAAAGTTTCAGTCCAGTTCCATTTCCAGACACCCACCAGTCAATATGAACAACATTATGGAGCTTTTTCGACCACGTACAGTACCTTCGACTTAAATGATGAACAACCCCTCAAACAATCCAAAATTACTAATAACGCTCCACGCTAACTAACTGCTAAATTAGCTACCGATGATGATACCGCGATGAGTTGTTCAAGAAGTATTCTTGAATGCGTTCAAGTTGCAAGTTGTGGTTTCTGTTTGTAGTAGTTAGTACCTCGCACCTAAACCTATCTATCTATCCATCCATCCATCTACAATCTATCATGCATCAAAAAGACAAAACAACGACAAGACTGTGTTGAATAGTTCATAGTTGAATCGTTTCAATGTTGATGTTGAAATATTCCCCTCAACGTCACACGTCACTCCTGCCTGTCCTGTCTCGTCTCGTCCACTTGTTCCACTGATTTTGGCAATTAGGAATTATTTAGTTCAATGTTGAATAGATCATAATTGACTCCTTCACTCTGTCTACATAACACATTGGCCCGTTAATTTATAGAAACTTATCACTGATAAGAACCAATTTAAATTCTATATCTGTTCCCATTCTCAATTCTATAATAATAATAATTTTTTTTTCAATTCACAAGGATGTATCCCTCTCTCTCTCTCTCACACACACACACTTCTAAATTCTCTCGTCTAGTTTGTAGTTAGCTTGTCTACGATAACAACTAACTATTTATTTACTATTAAATACTTACTATTTTTTTACGTTTACCATTGGAATTGGAATCCCTTTGCACTTGCTTTTGCTTTTGCTTTCGCACAGGCTTTCGCTATTGAGTCATAGTTTGTAAGTACGTTTGTAGTTGTTCGTAGTATATTATTATTTTTCTAGTCGCCCAATGCTACACAAGATTTCAACCCAACAACGCTACGGTATAGGGACAGCTTACTGTACCGGGGGCCTCGCAAATATTACGTGTGGTTAAAATGTGTCCCTTTAAACTTTAAATCGCCTGCTTTAATAATTTTTTGAAATTAGAATGAAAGCGTTTTGTAAGAAATTGGACGTAATTTGTGGAGCCCCCAACGTACGTAGTTTATGCGAGCCCCCTCACTGCGGACTGTAGCACCAAACAAGCCTCTGCATTTGCATGGACTCAAATGCTTAAAGTGAAGGTAATCGATTCCGCGGGAACTTTTGCTACATTTAAAATTTAATAGCTTTAGGCAATTAGACTAGACTAGAGGACTAACGAATAGACTAGACTTTTCAGCTTTCTTTGGCCGGTTTGACTAGACTAGCAAGAGTCTTGAAGCAAAATCAGTAGACTAGACTAGCCATCATATTTCCTGCTTTAAGGGATAGGCAACTGGTTGACTAGACTACACTAGACTAGCGTATGCTTAAAAAATAAATGACTAGACTAGACACTAGACTAGCAAAACTTTTGGCCAACCTGGCAGAGCAATCCACCAAGCCAGCAATAATCTTCTTGATTTTTTGTGTTTACGTCAAGTTTTTCCTTTTACTTTTTCGTGTTCATTTAAACTGACTGTCAGTGTCAGCCGTTTTTTCTGCCCAGGAAAATTATCGTAGTGATACAAAATTAATTAATTTTATTTGCAATAAATTGTTTAATTATTTTCAGGTCGTAATTTCGCAAACTACCTATTTCAATATCTGTAAAAACAAAAAACAAAAAAATTGTACGTAGCACTAGCAACTACTAGAAGCTATTTGACTGTGTTGACCTTTGAATTGTTTGTAAGTTCAAAGTTTGTAACAACTAACAACTGCTAATGTGTACTAAGTATCCTTACACAATTTGTTGATGCTATAGCTATAAAGCTAATAATTTATTATTGTATCAAGGTTTTTAAAAATATTGATGTTATGAATGGTAGTAAGGAAGGAAGGATAGAGATCTATAGAGCTATTGTGATTTGATTTGTGCAATGGCAAGGCGGAATTTAAAATTTTATTTGATTCCGCTTGGAGTTAGTTTCGCCCTTTTACATTCACTCTTGTATTTTAGTAAGCCCTCGAAATCGAGCAGTATTAATAATAGTAATTATAACGGTAATAAGCCCTACTCACAAAATCAGAATCACAGTCACCATCAGCAGGAGCAGCGGAGTACTTAAAAGGTCAAAGGTGTTTAGCTGGTACAGACAGGCAGCGCAGGTCCTAAATTTCATGGTAATTTTGTGTAACGAACCCTGCCCGAATTAGGGTATGGCGAACACCGGGTAACCGGGTAGATACTTATACAGATTGTTAAGTAGTATTCCTGTTGTTATGTATACTTGTGATGGAAATAAGGGTGGAAGAGAGAAACATCTTAGACCCAACAAGATTCAAAATTGTTCCTTCAAATTGGAAGGATCTTTGGCGAAGGATGAAAATAGTCATAGCAGCCGAAGGTCGCCCGTGGAATCAAGTTGCAGTATATCACTTCAAGTACGTCTTATCTGTTAATCCGTGTTATTTACCTATACTATTCGAAACTTTAAAACGTTTTCCTTATTTCTTGATTACTTACAAATTATGTATGTCACGTATTAGGTATACATAGTGTACTCGAAGTAAGAACGCTCAATTTGTTTTGTATATTTGCAGGACAAGAAAAATGAGATGGGTCCCATAGAAAAATTGACGTTGTTTACATATTATAATATGGATCAGAGTTCGAGGCCATCAGAACCTAAGAAGATGAAACGATAGTAAATAATAGTAGGTAACTGTCAACGTAATAGTTTGAACAATTTTTTATTACTGCGTCAGTAAACACAAGTTTTGAAATTACCAATTCTCTAGTCACAAGATGCAAATCCATCCCAAACTAGCGTAGCTATGTATAAAAAAATAACGAAATAATTCAATCATGTGTGCAAAAAATTGCATATACACAGATTAGCATTTGTAACTGGTTTGCAGTTGTACCTGAAGCTAGGTATAAAAGTCAAGATTAAGTACTTAAGAAGTTAATTTATTGTGAAACGGGCAAAAATGAATGGGACAAATCCTTAAGCACTTTGTGGTGTGTACTTTCGAGTCTTCCCTGTTAAAATCGGGTAATATTTGGGATGTTCAGATTCACATATACTCCAGAATGTTGGTTTTGTAAAATCCAATTATTACTTTGTAATTAAAATGAGAGGCGGAAATATACACAAATCAAGAAATGCACACGACCCAACAGATGTTCAATGAAACCTTTTATTTATTAATGGTATGCACTTACACACGAATGCAACTAGGTACTTATTTTTAATTAAAAGGTAGGTACACAAACGTCTCACAAAAAGAATGTCCAAGATTAAGGCAGTGTTCTTCCAATTTATACCAAGAATAAGCATTCCGTAACTATCAGTTATGACCCCACTAAATCAATGGGCGTGCTAGTGGATTTCATTCTTGAGATTGATAGCATTAGTCATAGAAAGGACTGGGGAACAGCAGGAATACTTACAGCATAATCCCATGGGTGTTAGGCCTCAAGGGAGAGTAGTGTACTTAATACTTACAGATAATAACGAATTTTTACTATTAATACTGGATACGTATACCAGTACGCGTTTTACAGAAATTTAAGGAATAGAAAATATTGCTGGAAAACTTTTGTGAGTTACTGAACGACCGACAATGATCGACACAACTGATTTTTGTTAGGGGGAACTAATGGAGACGGAGAAAGGTAGTTACAGTAGTACAATACAATACGTCGAGAATGTGTAGATTTAAATAACGGAAAGAAAATTCAATTCTGTTGCATTCTCCCATACAAAAAACTGTTTATCTTTTTTATTCCTTATCTAGTAATAGAACACCATAATAATCATCAAGTTCTTACATAGTAAACACGCTTGCATGTTCAGGGGTAGTACATACACCCCCTGTAAAACATATTTGTCAAGAAGCCAATCTGATGGAAAGTAAAGGGTACGACAAACAATTTTTTTTTTACTTCTTCTTGCCTTTCTTTTTGCTTCCACCTTGAGCAGCACCCGAAGTAGCATCACCTTGAGCCTTCGTGTCTTTAGTTGTTCGGGACTTCAATTTCGGAATTCTTTCTCCAGCATAGACCAATATCGACTCACCTATATTTTTTAAATGAAAAAATACATGTTTACCCGAATCAACGCTGTGCAAAATATTAGAACCATTACCGCACTGAATCAATGTAATTAGTTCATGTATATAACATTTTTAGTAATAAAGTGAACTCACGAGTAGGGAATTCAGGCTTAATAGGAGTTCCATCCTCGTTTCGGAAATGAACTCTAATTCGGCCTCTCAGCTGTGGTTCGTGGGACTTCTCTCTCGAGTAAGCTTTATTTTCTACACCGATCACCAAACCGGCATTGGACAAAACTTCCTTCAGCTCTGCATAGTTGGGATTTTCGACGGCCTATGAAATACAAAATTTTGTTTTTTCTCCTTCAACAATAATTTTCTTTTTTTACTTTTCTATCAATCAGCATAGCCGATCCACAGTAACAGTCGGCAGTCGGGCGGTCGTAATTGTAAAGGCGGTTAATTGTAAAAAATTCCATTTAAATACATCACGTTTGCACTTTACAATTGCCCGATTGCACCCTATGTAATTTATGGTGTCAATGGTGTGTATCCATAAAATGTGAAAAACAGCATTACTTTATCTAATGGAATCCTTCTCCCTTCTGCACGGGTTTTCTTACTGTTAAGATATGCTGGGTAAATGCAAATCCATCTGAAAAACATTACAGAATATATATCACATGTATTTTAAAACAAGATTAAAATATTTTTTAAAAAACAGTCCACAATCCACAACCTAACTGCTGACTGAGTAGGTACATACTTAATAGTTGACAGCTGCTTAATAAAGAGTTTATACAGTTTTATTCAAAAATTAAAACAGTTAATTCATTTGCGATACAACGCTTGACGACCGATTACAACGAACAACCAAACCCAAACATATGACAGGCAAAATTAACCATGTAACAATAGAAAAAGCCAAATAAAAATTAATGTTCAAAACAATTCTAAAGCATCATACCTTTCTTTATCGCTGTGCTTTTTTTGGCTAATCCACTCACTAGCCATGGCTTGAATTATGTATTTTTTAAAAAAAACTATGCGTTATTCTTTTTAGAAAAACAGAAATCCAGCGAATTCAGCAAGGCAGGTCACAGTTAAGCAACTTTCACACTTTTCGGAAACACAATTTCCAACTTTGAATTTCCCGCAGGATTGTCAGGTGAAAGAATTTGAATTTTCGAGCCGAATGACCCGACGATTGTAGCAGCCAATGGTGGCCCGGCTGCCCATCTCTGAATGGACAGAAGAAACCCGCCTTTGGAGGTGGCCAGCTAATTAGAAGCGTTCACAGTGGGGCTTTGGACCAATGAGCGGTGACAGGCACCCAGCATGTAAATATTATATTTAGCCCGGGTTTTGCCTTTCGTGTCGACCGTTAAATTCCCACAAACGACTCATCCATCGCATTCCCATTCCAATCCAATCACTGTTTGCAGTTTACTCGACGAGTACCTGTTACCTGTTTGTTGGCCAGTACTCGTAGAAGTTGGAATTGGCCGTTCAGAATCAAATATTTTTAACAGTTCCAGTCAGCAGTTTAGTGAACAATTAACCCTTAAATTGTGATTAAAAAGATTGAAGAGATTCATTCACATTTACCTAAGCTCTTCATCAAGCATTCGGATTTCGGATCCTTTACTAAAAATTTGTAAAAAGGTAAGCTCAAAGTTTCTGCATTTCATAGTTTTTTGACAGTTGATTTAATGGGATTAGAATTAGAAATATTTATAAGTTGTTGGGTGTTTGGTTGGGAACGGATGACGGACGACCATTCGTTGACGATCAACGATTGTTCATTATTGCACTGTTTTTTGTTTGCCTCGTCAGTTGTCAGTCGTCAGAGATCATCACTGAGCTTTTGATGTTTGGTAATTATTCTTGCAGTTTGGATCGATGATTTTTCTTGTTTCATTCATCATTGCACTGGATTGTTGATTGTAATTGTGATTGTACGTAGTTGATGGTTGATACATCGTCAATCGTTACCTACACATAAACTGTACTGTCTATTGAAAACAAGGGTTGTAGTGTTAAATAGTCAGTTAGTCAATACATAGTCGCAGTTGGCAGTACAGGGCCAGGACGTGTTGGTTGTCCGTTGTCCATTTACAATTTACTGGAGTTAACAGTTCGAGTTAGTTAATAGATGACAGTTTTAGTTTTAATTTGATTGTTTGTTTATATTTGCAGTGTATAGCACATATATTGTCAATAGTGTACTGCCTATCATCGAATTTATTACGCTACCCTCGAGAGTTCACTCTCATCCGCGCTTCAATTTAAGGTCAATCGTGATCCTGCTCCCGTCCCGTAGAAATTGAAGATGTCGCGAAGAAACTATGAGACTGCTACAGCGTCCGATACTGACTCGGACAGAGCCGGTGCCATGGACTGTCTTCCACAGGCCAAAAGGATTTTGATGGACAAGTTTGGAACTCCTAGGTACTTTCTAATGCTGAATATTACAATATTACAGAACGATTTCACATTTACTTTGTGACCTTTGGATTTAAATGTGTATATTAAAGTAAACTGTAGGTTTGTT
>JAQFZC010003284.1:0-19313 GCA_034695205.1 Dicyrtoma fusca
TAGGTAGAGGAGGATTTTTTAGTAGAGAACATACGAGACCAAAAAAATTCAAGTAGAGAACATACGAGATGTCTACCCAGACAACAACTGAACTTACCTAGGTAAGTTCGGGAAGTACATATTTTTGCATTTAATCAAAGATATACGTTGTCCCTTAAATCGAAACTTTCTACAATTTTACTATATTATCATTCTATTTCGCTGGGACTTTCTGTTCCAGTGTTACTGCCTTGTCCCTAACCAGCTTGTCGGTTCGGGAAACGATGGTAAGTACGGATTTCTCATCTAAGTTATAAGCCGATCAATCAGCACAGATCGTCTTTTGATACTACTAGGAGCAATCTCTGTCAACAACCCCAACCAACTGATAGAATGATGCAAATAAGGCTAGTTAGAGTTTATTCATTAATAATTAAAATACTTCGTTGAAAAAAACTGGAAAACCAACCATGCCGAGGTCACCGGGCAAACGGGCTTACAGTTTATAAATTATTTCAGTATTTAAATCGGTACCAAAAGGGTACTAAAATCCAATTTTATTAAATTAGCATGAAAATAGTGCTAGTTACTACTAAGCTTGCATTTTGAGTCAACTAGTTGCAGAATTCAAATGAAACACTAAAATATGTGGAAATCTCTGGGTTTTGCATTAAAGAGTTGAAAATAATATGTAGTATTAGTATTCTTCAGAACCATATCATTTTTCAAAACCCGACCACAATTACAAGCCTTCATCCTATTTTTGAAATTGCATTTAATCCTCTCGTAGTTCAAGTATCACGACAGTGAACTGTACTGTACGGCGGCCATGAGCTAACAAGTCAGGAACAACAAGGAGTAAAATTGCATAACAAAATAGTCTGCAGCCCAGACTAATTAATCGGAATGAGCTAACATACGGCCATTTACTCATCTCCTACATCAATTCTTGTAAAAAGTAAACTACAACAGCAATGGAAGAAACCAACTTACTTGAAATTGAAAAATTCGCATAAAAATAAAAATATAGTAACCTAATCAACATTTTCCCAATGAAATATATTCATTGGGTAATGCAAACACTAGATTTTTGTTTTTACAGGTTGAAACCCACTTCCTTGTTGTATACACGTATAACAATATAATTGCTAACTTATTCTTCACTGAAATACCTGTAGCTGCAGCGTCCTGTATACCAAATATGTAAAAATAAAACCGGTCACCGTTATGACCGCTTGGAATTATGGGATTAAATACAAAAAAGATACGAAAAGGTTTGCAATGAACTAGGTATTACAGACACCTAAAGTCGAGCACGCTTGCCATTACAGTGATTACAACAAAATCATTTTTTTCTGCAATTCAAAGTACTTTGGAAGTAAAGACAAGAATTTTGCAAGAAGTAGACGTAGAATTGAAAAATTACGAAAAATTACTCACTCGACACACATATTCATTTTTGTTTACAACGGCAATTGGAGAGAAAGTTTGAGAGCGTTTCACAAATCCTTTGGAGGCGGTTTTATGCGACTTTGTTGGCACAAAAACGCATTCCGTATTTGTTGATTTATCTTCCATTTCAATATCAGATAAGTTTTCCTCCTCCACGACAGCAGTTTCACCGGCACATTCCAATGCTTCCTCCATAACTTCTTCCTCCGTAGCTTCAGCTGCAACACAGTCTTCTTCTTCGGAAGAAGGATCTTCTTCGTTGTCTTCATCTCCGCTTTCTGTTAAAGCTTCTGGAGCGCACCGCCACTCGGCGGCACGCTGATTCCATTTTTCAACATCGCTATGCAACGTATCACCATCTAAAATAGTTCCAGTCAAGTTCCATTACTTTAGTTGCGTGTCGTTTTTCACTTACTATGTTATATACATAAAATTACTCGTCTCGATCAAAACAAAAATAATAATTGAACATATCAAGCCCACCATGATTTCTTGTTAGAGTAGATGTTTGGGAAGAAATAATAGTAGACTCATCGCTGGACTCTTCTTTTAGATTCGTTTGTCTGCCTGAAGTCGAACAGCTCAGGCTAATATCGCTCTCCTGTTTAGCTTGAGTATGTGCTTCATTTGTTGTTACTTTTTCGCTTATTTCTCTAGCATCCAGCGCTTCCGGCTGTGTCTCAAGCTGCAGAAAATGAAAACTCAAAACGTTGTACCATCTTGTCGACGAAGAGTCAGGACTAAAATCTGCTAAGCTTACTTGGGAGCAACCCTATAGAAATAATAAAAACCCAAATTACTATACCAAATCAAAACATGAGTATTGTATGACATTAAAGACTGTGTGCATACAGGATCTTAAAATCATTCTTACCAAGCAATGTTCGTAGCCAGAGGGTGAAATTCCGTATACATTAATCTGCAAAGTTTTGC
This sequence comes from Dicyrtoma fusca, assembly GCA_034695205.1. NCBI lineage: Eukaryota > Metazoa > Arthropoda > Collembola > Symphypleona > Dicyrtomidae > Dicyrtoma > Dicyrtoma fusca. The sequence continues at coordinate 2,365 of JAQFZC010003284.1, forward strand.
CATTCAACTTTGCAAGCGGCACGCTAACGGGAAAATCCTCTCCGAGGGTCATTCTATTAGTTGGATGTAAAGGTTTCGTACTACACTGGCACGAGACACCTGGAATATTTGGTAGTAACGAGGTTTTGATGCATCTAAATCAAAGTAGAAAATACGATTTTAAAACAACTTCAAGCTAAATTGATACAAACCCAACTTAGAATGCAAATAGTTCGAAAAACAAAGAAATGTAGTTGTTTATACATTTTGTGATTATCAGGGATGAATAGGGCACTGAAATTTCTTGTCCTTTCGATTCCGATGTGCAGTGTGCAGTCCGACACAGCATACCTTTAAATGAAAAAAATTAAAAACAATTAACAAAAATCATACGTTAAACGATATGTAGGACGTAATTAAAGGGACGACAACAAAGAGTTCAAATACACCGGGAGGTGAAAAACAATTTGTATTAAATATCATAGAAGTAGGATTTCATGTACGCATCGTATCATACAAAAAATATTTTGTAAGTTGGGGAAAATGTTGTACGCCTACCTATGGCTAGCGTTTCACAAAATTATGCGGAAGCACGTTTATATTTGCAACTGCTACTACTATTAACTGCATAACTGCAGTTTTGTTTTAACATAGTAAACTTAAATGCATCAAGACCTAGCTTTTAGTACTAACTAGCTCCAATAATATTCTACTCTTAAAATAATTTCATTAGTAGTAAATTTTACCTTAGTTTAACTTGAATCTGAGCTGTATCTGCATTTAAATCACACAGAACGGTGCTCTCACATTTGCGGTTGTTAGAAGCTTCAAAAACGCCACTGTCCCCAGCAACAGACTCATCACTAACAGCTGCAGAAACAGATCTAGTGTTTGTTCCGGAGGAGGACCCTTGGAGCCTTGAAACATCTTGTGATTCTTCTACCGTCGAATCTTCATTAGCAACATACTCAGAAATTGGTGACAGAGGAGGTAAAGCGGAGTATGATCCAGATTTGTCTGTCTATGTTACAAATATCCAAATGAAAATATGAAATCAATCGGCATTCATCATTAAACGGGGATGCAGAAGCTGTTAACAGTTACAGAGCTTAAACTCACTTACTTCATATTTTTCTCCAAGGCAAAGTTCAGCAAGAACATCTTCTAATTGAGGACTTTCTAGTGCGAGTCTTTTTTGTTTTTCAAGAAATGCTTGCTCGTAAGACGGTGGGGGACCTAACTCATACGGGGATATTGGAGGTGATACAGAGGACAGGGAGCTTCGTGGGGATAAGGAAGGCAATGATTGAACTGAATTTACAAGCTGCAACTGAATATTTCCTGAAGACGCATGATTGGTTGATTCCGTTTTCAACATCCGCTCCCGTTGAAGTCCTAAAGACGCCTCTGAGTTTAGATTCATCGAAGGCTGGTCACAAGCCTCACACGAAGAGTACAGGGTGCTACCAAAATTTGATGTCGATCCCTACATTGATTCACCACGAAACGGTACTCATTAGATCACTTCAGCAACAGAACTAAAAGTGCTAAATTAAACGGAAAAGGGATTTTACCTGTAGTAATCGTTCCACCCTCCGGTGTAGATCTGACATATTAATTGCATCGGGCTGAGCTGATGGAGCACCGTATATATCTGTAAAGCTTAGACTTGATAGTGATCCCTGCAATACAATATAAATCAATTAAAAACTAGACAAGATTTACAATAATAAAAATTTTCCCAATGTTTCAGTAATAATAGTAATAAACTATGATCTTTTTTCTTATCACATGTCAAATGTAACGTAATTAAGGAAAATAACCCACCTTGCTAGATGCCTGGCTTGAGCTGAGAGAAGCCAAGGAAGAACTAGACGACATACTTAAAGTACTTGCAGAAAGAGATTTAAGTCTCCCCTCTAAGGCGGCCATTGAATTTAAGGCATCTCTCAGTTTATGAAGAAGGTTTTGCTTTTCTTCATGAAGGCGCAATCGGTCAGCGATATTCTTCTTGGCCATCTCAGCCGCTTGGCTAAGATCGCTCTCTAGTCTCTGTATCTCTAACTGAATTCCTGCCATTTCATGTAAAGGTCTAGATTTTGGACAAATACTTCTTAATTCCCTTAATAACTGTTCTTTTTCCTGAAATAGTAGAAGTCGATCTTTGTCCGACTGAACTTCGCCGGGCTCCACACTCTCTTCTAATTCAGACAATCTGCTTTGGATATATTGAACTTCTTTTCGACTTTCGTCATACTGCAGCCTGAGTCTTGCCATCTCAGCCAACCTTGCACCTAATGGTACGAGCTGGAAATCACGCAATTTTTACACGTTAATAATGTACCTATAAGTTTAAATTGACTGGAAAAATAATATTACCAAATATAGACTACTAGTACTACCTCGCCGACAAGGTCTGTTTGAGAAGCAGTGCTGAACTTCTCAAGAGGTATGCTAAGAGTTGACACATCCGGTGAACTCTCGGCGGTTTGTAATCGGGTCAGATCTTCTTTATGGCGCGCCAGACTTTGCATTAAGTCGGCTCTCTCCTTCTTCCCAGACAAAAGTGACCTTTGAATATTTCGTAATTCATTCACGATCGCTTGGGCCTCCCCTACGGTGTAGCAGCTACCATCAGATAATTTTTGTTCAACTTGAGACAAAGTTCTCAAGCCTTGCTGTTTAATGGTCACTTCCTGTCGTATTTGTTCAAGTTCTTGGCGTAGCCTGAGCACCCTTAATTTTGCAAGGGACACGTCTTGTTTAAGCAGGTCAGGGTCATATCTACCTGAGCTAGTACTGGTCACTGTAAAACCAAAACAGCATTTACTGTGAAAAATGTTGACGGGCTACGTTTCTAGGGCATTACATAGGGACATTGACGCAACTATTACGTGGCAAAATAGTGCAGCTGCTTCCCATTAATAGTGAAAAAATATTAGTTACTTATTTTTTATTACTACTAAGCGTTTATTTAAAAAATGTGGATTTCATACGAGAAGCTGTCGAAGAAGCAGTGTGTAAACCACTTAAGGCTGCATTTAAATGCTGATATTCATCCTCAGCGATTCCCAGACGCCTTGTTTTAACATCCAGTGTTTCTTTTTTGGCCTACCATGATAAGAACTTAATCAATTGTGGTTATCATCAATGTCAATACATGTGTGCTATTAACTGAAATTCCAAGAAACAATCTAAAAATGAAAAACCATTAGTGCAGCTACAAGCAGCTTTACCTTGAGCTCTTCAGACGCAGTGGATAGGTAATCTCGTAGCATGGCTTCCTGGTAAGCTCTCCAACTCAAATGCGGGTCTTCGATTTGAGTTCGCTCTGTAAAATGTTCAAAAATAGATTGCGTATAGAATAATTAGATTCCACGAATTCATGAAGAGATATGCACAACGCATTGCCTATACTACAGCCGTATATTTGTTATTGAAGGTGCAAGAGTTGCTATTTCCATTTTTAAGAAATGCCAAACTGGCAGTCTGTTCTCTCTGCTGTATTTAGAAAGTTGTGAATTTTAAGAATAATGTAGATTCCAAGTCTAGTTCCTTCAGCATTGCGATACGCTTTTAAATTCGTGACTTTAAATTACTAACGAAAGCAAAAGTTTGTAATTACAACACGTACATTTTTTTCTCCACTGGGAAAAAATAAAATTATGGTATGCGTAGACATTTTAACCATTCCAACTATTAATTACTCATGATACTTTTTGCAAAGTAAACTGATCTTCATGAGGCTGTAAATTCTACAGTAACTATGCAACTTGTGACGCAAGAAAGAAACTATCAAATCTCTAGAACTGCTTACGAGTTTAAGTAAGTGTACATTAAAGCTGGAGATTTCAAAATCCAATAACCTTTACGACAACATTCTAGAAAAATATGCCAGCTAATGTGTCAACTCAACCGATAGACAAAGATAATCTTATGGGGTAAAAAAAACATCATTGCCCATTTGTCTCAATAGTTGTCCCCAGACTAGAATAAGCTAATAATTAAAATTACAATATTTACGGGTTACGACAGTTCCATGAGCGTTAATTTATTTTAGCTTCCAAAAATACAGAATCATTTTGAACTTGGATATTTCCCAGCGTGTAGGATTTTAAAATGCAAGTTTTTAAAAGTTTTGCAAACTAAGACTACAACATATATGCAAATAAATTGCAAACACTACACATGATTTTTTGAGTCATACTTATGCATAAGTATGTACCTATGTGTGTACGTATGGAGATATAAAATTATGCCAACGCAAGGAGTGTCAGAGGAATTCTTACGATTTATATGGTCGATGTAATAAACTCCTATGAGTGGATCATAGGCTTGCTCCCATCCAACTGGAAGTTCATTTCCCACACAATCAGCGAATGTGGCCGGTTTTGTCAGTCTAGGGAAATTCAAAAACAAAAAGAATATCATTGCAATGGCAATTAATTGCATAAACAACTCAACAACTTTAGTCAATGCATAATATTTGTGTAATCTGATTGACAGATTAAAAACATGCATTTTAATACTTCCCAGACGAGTCACTATTATAAAAAAAATATTAAATTAAGAGTACCACATAGAATAGAACAACAATATACATAAAATAGAATGCAAGTCAAAGTCAAGTAGTGTCTGGGTGGTCTACGAAGGTGTTCACTATCTTAATCGGGCATAAAAAAGCATATGTATGAATAATTAACACAGATAATAAGGTTTTTTAACGATTTTATTTCCATGTTTATGGAGTACATATTCAACTGAAGGTATAAAACTTCGCACGTCTAATTCCAATTTCAAATTATGACACTTTTCTAGAATTCTAGAATTGTTTTCATTTCAGAGATATATGTACCTATGTACATACCACACCACGACACCACAAATATTAGGAAAATTGTTACAAAGCAAAACCGAAAAAAAACGCTTAGAAAATGCCGCTTTATACGACCCTCTTCAAAGATAAAATGAATTTAGGTGTAAACTAAAAATATTAAAGCGTCAACATTATTAACTTAATATGTACTTAGTTTTATTTTAAGTTTGAATAACGAACTACTTTACTTCTTGTGATCTTTCCCCTCAAACAAAATGAAATACACGGAAGACTGACTAATACTGTCAAAAAATCTAGCCAAAAAAGGGTGCGACTGCTTAAAAGTTCCATTGTGAATTTTTGCTATCTTTCCCATTGGTAATATAATCACAATTATTGTGTTGAAGGGACAGGAAGCTGCTTAAAATATGCTTAAAATTCCTTTAAATACTCGTTTATTTATACACAAATACACGATGTTAGATCGTTAAAGCCTCTAGTAGTTTATCATGACATGACCAATAAACATCAGCAAGGAAGCAAAATATATTCAAATGATTCGGCATTTAAAAATAAGTGCCAAATTCCACATTTATGGAGCTGACGTGCAAAGCGCCAGTAGCATAAATAAACACACGATTTTAAAATTCTTCTCTTCTGGAAAAGTACAAGCCGAACATATGTTATTCATTTACGGGTTAAAAGATCCGTAAGATTCTCAAAGTACAGCCTGTACAGGCATGGAGGCCAAAACCGGACCATTTGACCCTCCACATGATTTTAAATTATCCTGAATATGGGTTGTTGGTTAAACTGGTTCAATAAATATGCACTAAATAAGAATAATTCATTCATTGTCAAGAGTGATATAGCCATAGCCCATGCATTACTGGTGTGGTTAACCACAATTTAAAAAAATTTTAAATAGTGAAAAATCACATTATTGATCAAATTAGGATTCTACTTTTGCTGCGCTAATGGCTTTAAACGGTTGCATTGTCTGTAATATTATCCCGGCCTCTAATAATGCCTGACATTTCTAAGAAATGTACCTTGATTTCAATTGAATATCAATTGTGGTTGCAACTAATATGTATTTTAATCTTGGTATTTAAGACTAATAAGTAAGTACAATTTGGATTGCTGTTTTCAGTTAGAATCACTCTATACCTGTTTAAGTGATAACTTGAGTAATTAAGGGACATCACACCTTAAACTTGTAGGAAGTATCTAATTACGTGTTTGTAACTTTGTAGTGTAATCGAGATGGAGGTCCATGACAGGAACCAAGTCTATCATACTAGTGATACTAGCCTGGTCTAAAAGCAATGAAATTAAATTGTACTGACAGAATACTATACTAAAATATCTATAGAATCTAGATCTCCAATTGTTGCCGGCTGCGGAAGAGAGTGCTTATCATTGAAATACCGTATATCTGAGGTACATACCTTTTCGAAAAGCGTCGTGCTATTAAGCTGTAATCATGTCTCTATTGTGAACGTATGTATATCTAAAGCAGGAAGCATCTACCCATTTTTTGTGCTCAGAATCTAACTTTTCCGACGTTAGACGGAAGTATTTCAAAAAGAGGAATGCGAAAGAGTAGACCAAAAATGCGCCTGCCTTTAAGCAAGAGATCCTTAACTGTGACAAATTAAAATTGTACAAAGAAATTATAGCTGCCAAAACTCTCTATAAACTGTAATAGTAATAGTCAAAATTAGAAGATACTATACACGTATTTAGAAAAATGCTTACTAAATCACATGCATACTTTCCTTTATTTACTTTTCTTAATAGTGCAATGCATAAACTGTATATACGGCTAATCAGTTTATTTCAAAGCGAACAATGATTTTTAACATTGGATAAAAACACTAGATCCGATGTATACGTACCTATTTAATCTTCTCTACAAAAACCTTCAAACCAACATCACTTCATGACACCAGCTTAGGACTGGTAAATTACCAGATTGAGTGAATAGCCGGAAATAATAATATATTTTGCAAATTCCTATTACATATTATTATATCTGTAACGCGAGAGAGAGAGAGAGTCGGATTAGGAATCTCAGTAGCCCGGTTTTACAAGAATGAAATCCTCCACCATTAGTCCTGTTTGGGGCTACGTAATACGGTATACATACCAATTGCAAGCCCTGTAAATCCTATGGAATGCACCACTATATGCGGAAATGAATGACTTATAAAACTAGATAAAGTCAATACTATTGTTTTGATTCTCACATGAAATTGAACTGTCTCGTTCTGCAGACCAGCTCTAACCGCTAACCATGTCCTACAAAGGCAGAAATGGCATGTGAACTTTGGTCAGTTTAATACAGGGATGGATGGGATTATTACATTGTGACATGATTTTAACTGCAAACTATGTATCTTTATTGCGTCACCATGTAAGTACTGTACACAATAGGCGAAGACAAACGTCTCCGCCTCGTGTGACAACCAAAATGTATTATGCCGTAGTTGGAGAGGGAAACAAATTAACTTGAACTTTTCTTCTTTTTTTTAAAAAAAAATGAATCATTTGCTAAAAAGCTTCATTTACTAGCTCCACGGTGCACATAAAAACCTGCTGATTGTGGCTGGAGCGGAAGAATTTGTGGAATGCGAAAATGATAACTCTTGAAAAGAAAGGGGGGTAAGGAGGTGGTATGCAGCTGAAGAGACAGAGCTCATTGCTTTTTTCCCGTGTGTTTCAAGGTAAGTTACTAGGGTGAGGGGATGCCCGTCGTCAGTAATCACTATACACTTATTTCCTTCTGGCAATTTCACATGCCTAACCCTCCGTCCTTATATAGCTATACAGATTAGATGGACACTTGAGTGGATATATTATTTATCCTGTTCCTCTCCTTTACGGGCTACGGGATTAAAATTTTGAAGAAAAAAAAACAACAAAAACATTGGGGCCGAGCACTCATACAAAAATCATAGCATTTCATACACATTCTACTCACTCCCGTAGATCATGAATCCCATTATTACGATTGTACATAACCCAGAGACAAAATTACAACAACATTTGTACTGCTACAATGTATTTTGTTTTTTAAAAAATGCAATCAAGGAATGATGAATGGTAATAATACCTCAAGGAAGACCAAATCAAATCGATATCTACAATACAAACAACAAATAGCAAGGGCTTAAATGATAAAGACTCCGAAGCACCCACTCCTCTCCAAAATTGACTACACCGTGTCCGGAATCCCCAGAAAGAGGAAGACAGGACTGACAAGTAGCCCTTGGTTTTGGAATTGTTGACGAGAGGAGCATTACAGTGGCAGAAGTGACAAAAATTAAAATTGTTTTTGTGACGATGGACTTTTATTCCTCTGTGGTTCTGTCCTGGGAAGAACGACAAGGAACTCGCAGAGAGTTCCCATGGAATGTGTGTGTATGTGTATAAATGTGTGTGTGTGAAGGGTTTGACGGGGATGAGATTTTTAAAAAAATGTACTTAGAAACCTACCTGTCCCGTGGATCAATCCAAGATGTTTGTTGACTATTGTGATCAATAAAATAAATTTTTCCGTCAAAATCCCGGGCCATGTCCCATCCGGCAGGGAGAGGAATCTCTCCATTTCGTTTCTTGGGCATGATGCACTCAACACTTCGCCAAAATCCACACTAAGTTGGCCCTCTCGGTAAGCACAACACTTCGTCCGACCCACTACGCCATGTTACATTCCTCTGGATATAATGCCTCCAGCCTATCTTACAGAGTCACTACACACACTACACTCACCGTCTCGTCTATCTATACTATTTAGTCTCAGATACACTTCCCATCTGTGTTGCACTCTTCTATCTCTCTCTCTCTCTCTCTCTCTCTTTCTGTATTCTCTGCTCTTCTCGTTTGTCTGTTCGTTCGCTCACTCACTCCTTGGCTTGCTTGCTTGGGCTCTGATAGAAGTCTCTTGTCTATCGCCCTCAGCTTGTGTTGGGCTCTTGGGTAGTACAACTTTGTAATCGGACAACTAAACTCTCAGGGAAATCCACATTCCTCACCACCCTACAAAAATCCCCTTATTATACTCGTATAAACAGAAACACATTGCTTATGACGAGTTCCTCTTCAATCTACATCTACGGGAGAGCAAGTAGTCTCTCTCTCTCTCTCTCTCTCGCTACTCTCTGTATAAGTACATCCATCCAGGTCATATGCACGATAGTCACATTCCGGAGCTATGCCTCCACTATTATCACTATTACCTACTGTACTATTTTAGCATCAACCGATCACCGTGGGGCGTGTGGGGGTTACTGAATACACTATTTCTTTTTTCTCTCCTATGCATAGTAGAAGTATCCACAGTCCATCAGTGCACTGTGAGCACTGCACTCACTCACCTACTACACACACACACACATACACACACACATTACGACGAGAGTTTTACTCACTCTACTACTTGCCATGCAGAGGAACGACTCTGCGACTGGGACAAGTACAGCTTAACTTTAACTTATTGTTAACTTAGTTTGTTTGTTTGATAGTAGTAGTAGTAGTTGGCTTGCTTTGACTTTGGCTTTGATTTGATTCTCTGCTCATTTCCATGCTTCGCATTCCTTCCTATATACCTATATATATGCATACAATAACAATATATTATGCATAAATGCTTATCGATGAGCGGGTAGGTAGGTTACATAGGTAGGTCCCTACTATATCTACATGTATCTGAAGGGAAGACGACTGAGAGATGAGACGAGTACGACTACTGTACTTTTACTGAGTGAGATGAGATGATGGTGTCGTTTGTGAGTCTGGGTGGGAGCTTAAATGTTAAATCCTTAGCCTGTGAGAGTGAGTGTGCATACTTTGTCTATGCAGTATCATCGTCGTGTGGATTATAGATGTATAGACGGACAGACACACTATCCTATTACATTTAGCTATTTAATTTAGCTAAGAGAGGTAGTGCTAGTATAGGGATAGGGCTGTGGATATTTGGATGAAAAGTTTTATAGTGGCACTACTTCATACTCTCGCGATTAGCTATTCCTTCCCAGAACGAAATTCCTGAGCTAGTGCTATGGAGTGGTAGTAGTGAGTCGACAGTGGAAGGAGAGTGCAGTGCAGTGGAAGGAGACTTGAGGACAAGAGAAATACAGAACAGAAATATGATAAGGATAAGTTGGAGTTGGATAAGAAAAATGAACAGAGATTTGATGCGGCAGATTTTCCCTCCACCTATGCTCTCATCCGCATCTCATCCAAGGAATTTTTCTCAAATTGTTTATCCACGAACGTGTCTGTACCTATACATTACAAGTAGGTACGTGGACGTTCCTTCTGTCGGGTCTGTGTTTACTACAGAGCTACTACTACAACAACCAAGCCAGCATGCAACATACAGCAAGGAGCCTGTCTCTCTGTTTGTCTTCGAGTTACTGTACCTAGGCCGCACTCTTCCTCAACCCTTTCCAACCATCCTTTTTTCAAGAATGTCTACCTTCGTCCTCCGCTCAGTCATGTTAAAAACCCTTCCAACCACTTTCTACACACCAGATGAGATGAGAGGAGAGCTTACACACGAACTCAGCTTGAGCATACTTTTCATAGGTGACAGGACTTGTATTCTGGGAAGCTTTACGCACAACACCGCAACCTTTGTCACTCTCTGCCTTTCCCTCACTTTAGACTTGAAAAAGTCCAAAAAAGGTAAACAAAATTTAGCTCACCTTTTGCATATCTGCAGATAGGAGGGTAGGTTCCCAGTGTCTGTCATGATGAGTGCAGGGCTCTACGTAAGTACAGTACGTAAATTTCAGCTACCCGGGGCCCTCAACGAAGAAGTTATAATCGCCGCTATTCGTGGATCTTGCAAAATAGCACACAACCACCTATATAATATCTCTAATTAATATCCAACTACTACTTTCTATCAAAAAAATATTGTAAAACATTACTTAAAACATCAACCAAATATGTACGGTATACTGTGTCATCTTGGCAAATGCTATTACAGCATCAGTGAAATAAAAATATTTCTTCTCTCTCTAGCTGAATAGGTATATAGTTACTGCAACCAGCGATGAGTGTATAGTGTGGTTCGATGATAATTGATAGCTACAGCAAAGCTAAAAATGATTGCATTAATTACCGATAAGTTCCTATCTAGATACTTGATTTCAGAGAAATATGTTGACACGTAATCAGTTCGGTATTGGACACCGGGAACGAGATTGGGATGTTGGGTATGGCTCGTCCTTTTGGACGCATATTGCATTGGGCTTGACAACGAAACTGGATACTTTTTGGAAAAGAGACGTTGTACTATGTATGTACATGTATAGGACGGTCTCTACGTAGGTACGTACAGACATTCTTTGGACGTGGAGTCATGATATGTAATTATTACTTTGCACGAAAATTTACAGATAAACAGGTAAACAGCGATAGGTAGATGTACTACGTCGTTGTTGGCTTGACTCAAGTGCTTTTATTCATGATAATAGAGTTAAGCGAGCTGGCAGTCCGGAGTATCTGTATGAATAATTTCCCAAGATGAATAAGATGAACAAGTTGGGCGACTTATTTCTGAAATGTATGGAGAGATAATCAGGGAGATAATAAACGTTTATTCTGTGAGTAGATTATATTAATACAGAATTAGATTTTTCACTCTTGACTCATGTGACGTCCGTCGTGTTAGCACGGAGCTCATTGAGCGACAACCACATCATTTGACCTTCCCTATCCCTATCAGTGCTCCGTCTTGTTTTTTTTGGACTACAGCAGTGATTAAGTGTTTGCATTATAATCCAAGTATATATTTTTTGTTTTGTTTACCAACAGTTCAGGACAAGAGATTGAGCAGGATCAAATGATCGAGTCTGGAAATTGAAGATAGCATAAATATTTTATCGACGTTTGTATATATGTAATTACTACCTTACATATGTAAGTCCCTCCAGAGTGCATATGTACGTACACTTGCAGGAACGAATGACTATCGTTAAACATAATTAGTAAAATAATGTTGTCACACAAGAGGAAATGAGATCAACATACATACACTCGGAATTGATCCATTCATACTCCATATAGATTTTTATTTGCTTTTTTTGTTTTGTTGGCTGTCGGTAAGAAGTAAGAACACGCGTGGGGCTTAAGATAACGACCTTTCCATGCCCAAATGCGTTGTTATAATAGGCAAACGAAAATATGTGCATCCCTACCCATGTTTGGATTAGCGTACTACGATGCATTCTATAATACTAATAGAACTACCCTATTAAGCATTTTTAAAATTGTTTTCTGGAATTGTATGCTCAAAAGTGTGTTTTTACCATGTTTTATCATTATTCATGGCTTCAGTTGCTTCTTTTAAAATACATTTTCCGGAGAAAAGTTGTATAACTTGCTGTTCTCTAATGTTCCTAGCACATAATCTATGGCAAGCAAAAATCTGAAACATATACTGAGTCTAATCGGACTATCCTCGTTGGAGGACAGTGTCGCTTTGATTTGTTAATAAAGTTAGTCCTGTCTCAATTACAATCAAGGATCAAAACCAGCTGGAGAAATGAATGTAGACTTCCATCCGTACTGGATAGAAAGGACCAAAGTCCATTCTATCTGATTTTCTTAACAAAATTGATGCAGGTTACATTATATTATGTTACTTATTGTTGTTGCAACAAGGTAACTATCAGTAAACGGCAGCTTCTTTTCATGGATGCACACATTTTTACTGAGAAGATAATTTTATTATTACCCGTAGGTAATACACCGTTAGGCCCAAAGAAACGTTGTTGGTGCAAAACAATTTATTGATCTTACTTGTACAATAAGCGTTCACTTATTCCTATGCTGTATCGAAATGAATGAAATCATTCTTTCTCAAGGAAAGAACTAATAGAAGGGAGATATTTGAACGGTTCACTTGGATGGGCGATTTTCCTAACTAAAAGCTCATTTATACTTTATTACTGGGTACAGGATTGTTACGAATAGGACTGGCGATGTTCACGCGTGATCATTCCGTCGAATGTGAAAACATCTTTGTGAGTGGGGTATATTATAGGAGTCCCAACCATGTCGTATCTCTATTTTATTCATTGTGACCAAAGTACTTGTAAATTGTAAATGGTAAAAGTTGAGACAAGAGTAATAACAATTATTGTTCGCTATTTCAGTAGTTTAAATGAAAATTTTATTGTTTTTCTCCAATGCCCAAGAGTGGTATGATGACATGGGAAGCAATAAATTTATCTTCATTACTTTTTCGTGAAGTCAAAGGTATTTTTGCAAACATTAGACAGTCGAATCACATTCCACGCACACACGCACCCAGAAAAAGCTCTCAAACATTTTAGTTTCTTTGTCAAGAATAAATCAACAAAATTACACTACCGACTACCGACTGAGGACTTTACCTACACTTCCTCCAGTGTTTTACACGTACACATGTGTGTACATTCTACATATCTCTGTAAAAGTAGCTCCACATACAGCTGAATATCTCTGCATTCCTCCCTTCGTTCAAATTATATATTTTGGAAAGAGTATTTTTGAAATATTTTTTGTGCCTCAATAATAATTAGATACTTCAAAATGCGTCCACATAATAGTACGCATAACTTCCTCTCGTCTACTCACTTCTGTCATTTCTACAAACAGGGTGGCGTAGCCAGGGGTGGGCCAAGAGAACCTTGTCCCACCTGAAAATTTAGATTTTCGATTTTAGGTTAACATTGGCTGAATGGGAAATGGCCCCCTGTCTCCGCTCCTGTACAAACAAACAAATATTTGATTGAACAAGGAAAATATTTTTAGTCCGCATCTCCATCCCGCTCCATATTCACAAGAAACACAATGTACACAAGTTTTGAATGACAGAGACATACAGACATCCACAATGCATTATGTACACGTCCTGACAGCTTCTTACCAGCCCAAAGTAGACGTTAATAATGGAACAGTAGAGGTTTCTATCATCGTCAACTTACAATTTCAAATATTTATACGGGTAGGAAAGGAAGCTACATTTTCATTTTGCCTCTACAATTTTAAACCTATTGGTATTGACTTTTAATTACAAAATGTATTAGAGATATTTTATCGTGTATTTTGAGATTCAAAAATTACTTCGAATAGCTTCACCATGTTAATTATTAGGTGTATGCAGTAATGTGTGGTGGTACTGGTGGTATTTTGGTTTAATTCTTAGGACTATTTGAATCCTACAGGGATACTAATTCTAATCCTAGAGGTTCATTCAACGGGAATAGAAATACAAAAGTAGGTACGAAGACTGCGGCAGCGGCACAGCTGAGGCATTCCATTGGGTTCGTCAAGGGAGAAACGGAATGCAAATGCCGGAATATCTGAGGAATGAGTAACTTCCTCGAGCAAGTGTTTTATTTCCGTTTCTTAAAAAATCAACGTTTCTGTTCCTGTGATGTCGTTGGACTTGGACGGAATACTGTGTGTGTGCGTCATACAGAGCTGTGGATAATAGGTTACGCTTCTGCTTGAGGGACAGCACATCTGTGCTCTTTCTCTTCATTCGGATTACAGAATAGAACGAGAAACCTGAAGCCACTTGTTGGATTCCGCAAATACAGATGGACCCGTCGGCTATCATCCTATTTAATAGTCAATCGACTCCAAGGCTTGTGGCTGCAATAATACGTTCGTCTCTTTAGCTTTTTATTTTTAGTCAGTATTATGTACATAATAGGAGCAATAAATTCAGCTGATTTTTTTTAAAGATTCTATCGTGGGGTTGCAAATTGCTTGCCGCTGGTGGCATCACATATTTCTTTATTTGCAGTATAATACCAATGTCGGAAACAAAACACACTCTTTTTACGATACCGCAGAAGAAGGATTATTAGTTAATTCAGTAACTTATTGTTAGTTGTAACCGTCCTAATTGTGGTCGGGTAGATTTTTTTTCAAACTTTAGCACCGGCTATTTTTTTTTATCTTGCAAGTGTTCAGCCTATGTAATTCACATCGAAATGCTCGCCACTTTTGCCAGACATTTGTTATTTTCGAAAAAAATTATCAGCAATTGAATTGTTATCCGAAACTATGGTAAAGACATCGTATCAAGTAAAAGAAATCTTAAAAACCAGGAAATTCATTATGGACACTAAAACATTTGGGCGCTCATTTTCATGCCGAAAACCAAAATGTTTCGCTACAAATAAGGTTCTATAGATGATGCTAAATCTGATTTTATAGTAGGTAGTATGTAAATTTTGGCCAAGGTTTCCTTTAACTTATTTTATTAGAAAATAAACGTGCTTGAGCAGCAAACAAAAATGATGATTCAAACTGAAACACCCGGTGACCACAGTCAGGACCTTACTCAATTTTTCGGTTGTTTTTGTATCGATGTAATTTCCTAGCCGCACCAAAACATACGATCATGCTTTGCATCAAGAAATAGGTAATACCTATAGAACCTACCTCCACGTGAATGTCTTCAGGTAAAAAAAAGACTCAATTAAAACCAAAATTAGGCAATTGAATTTGGTCATTTTGAATTTCAAACATAGTATATAGTTAAAATAGAATTTTGACTTTTTAAAGTATACTTTCAGTTTCTTAGGCAGACAGTTTCAAATTATACGATAAATCGGGGAGTAGAAAGGCATTAGTTGCACCGTTTGAATTTTTCCAGCTACCGGTGCAAAAACGTCAGCCCTTGACCACAGTTAGGGTTCGGCTACATTTAGAACGGTTACTACAAATTCTTTAGTTGGAGTTTTAGTCTAATTTTACTTGTTCTGAACAATTTGTTCATGGTTTCATTCCTGGAAATATTTTGGAAACTTCTGTCAGCTTTAGAATTTAACATTCGTACCTACTGTGCAGATCTGAACCAACATTTTATGCAAGCAGTGTATGTACATACATGTACACTATGAAATTCCATTGGAAACGAGCGCATTGAGGACGCATTGAGAGCGGAATTGAAACATATTCGAAATGCTTCATGTAAATCAGTCCGACCCAGATATGTTCCTAATGCGTTTTCAATGCGCTTTTACAACAATCTTTTGGTAGAATGTCCGTATAAAGGATAAGAAACCTATACAAAGCTATGATACAGAAAGTCAAGTGTGAATCCCATGAATTCCTTAAATAATTTTGATTGTCTGGAAATTAAAATATCTTGTGTGTCTCTGGAACTTTGTACTCTGTCAGTACTATGCTTACACACTTATATTCCAGTGTGGTGGTACACATGTACTTTATTCCAATCACTAACCAAACTGCACTACCAAATAAAGGGAAAGTAAAAAGAATTGACTGGATGGGAGTTTTGGAATTATTAAAGCCCTAGTGATTGGATTGGATTGCTTCGAGTATCAAAACTTCCTCCCTCAGACATGTACCGTATAAAATGGAGACAGTCAACTGAGTATTGATTAACTATTTATCTTCTTATCAGGAATTCTGACAGATACAGGAGAAGAAATTTGTATAAGAATTGTTAACTAACTTTGTGAGGTATAAAACCACAAGTCACGCATCTAATTACCTGCTCATACATAGTAAAAGTATTATTAATACAAAAGAGCACAAAAAAGGTTGATTTTGATTTATATTTCATTGACAAACATTTTCTTCTTCTACAGATTAACCGGTAGCTCAGCGAGGTAGAAAATGTGTGTACATATAATATCTCTTCTATATATGCATTCCTACGGTGTGTACCTTTGTATCTTTGTATTATGGGACTGTTATTGTCAAGTGTTGTGAGTAATTTGATCAAATATGCATCGTGTTCACAGGACATAGGACAGGATATGATACAACACAAATGACACAAACAAAGCGTAATATGCTAATCGTAAGAGTATTGATAAAAGAGAAAATATTTTGTTTCGAAAATGAGATTGCGAGTATACCTACCCACCTACATACATACATACAACGAGCATGTATGTACTTGGATTGCACGGTAAGTTATCGGAAACTGAAAATTTCACATTTGAAAAGTTTTCTACAACAATCAATTTACTATTTACGTAAATTATTTTACTTTATTTTGCCTTTATGCTGTCTCCCTCAGATACTTTTCCACCGCTCCGTCTGATTTATCTATAAGGTCAAATGTTGTAATCACTTGGCTCCGAAACAATTAAAAGTAGGT
>JAQFZC010003285.1:0-19313 GCA_034695205.1 Dicyrtoma fusca
CTTACTCTACTACTTACTGGGCCTGCCTACATTAATTTCCTGAAAGTGTGCAAGGGAAGCTGTTTTTGATGTGTATACCCAGTCGAGTATCTCTGCCTATACGCTCTCTGCATTTCCCTTATTTATCGCCGCAAATTCCGAGTTTGAGTCGCGAGTTCTTCCATATGGGTCTAGCGATTAAAAATGAGGAGAGCTAGTTCGATGCTGGTGAGATAGTGGTCATAAGATTTTTAGGGTCAGAGGAACGTTTAAAAGGGGCAGTCGTGTGAAACTTGAAGAAGACTCAAGAAGACGTTAAAGGGAAGCAGAATGGAGATTTCCCACAAAGAGAAGAAGACGTGCGTTCCTCATCCTTGCATGACATGGTGTTGGTTTCACTCTGAAGCAACTCTAATTACGAGAACCAAAGCTCTATGAACACGAAAAACATCTTCCTAACTACTCCCACAAGATGGACAAACAGATATCCGCTGCCTAAAGATGCTAAATGTGGACTGCCTATAGATATACAGTAGTCTTTGTACTCTCCGCAGAGTCAATGTTCTCCCCCCCCCCAAAAAAAAAAACCAAAGGAAAACCAAGAAGGAGCGTATTAGACACTGCACTGAAGAGATGGAGAAAATAACAATGGGATTATAAGGACAATTATCAAGTGTAAAACTTATTTAGGCAGGTAGGCAGGCGGAGCGGATGTGGATTGGAGTGTCAAGTCTTCCTACACACATTTACACCACGTACACTCCACACTAATTACACAAAATGCGACCGTCTCCGTTCTTTGAACTCCTCAACTTTTTATCACTCTAGTTTCCAAA
The DNA here is from genome assembly GCA_034695205.1 of Dicyrtoma fusca. Taxonomy (NCBI): domain Eukaryota; kingdom Metazoa; phylum Arthropoda; class Collembola; order Symphypleona; family Dicyrtomidae; genus Dicyrtoma; species Dicyrtoma fusca. Next base: position 816 of record JAQFZC010003285.1, read on the forward strand.
GTAAATAATTCAAAGAATTACCATGTGCAGACATGTATAAGGACCACACTGCACAAAATCAAATTGGTCGGCATTTTGGATCTGAAATTCCAAAAATTATCTTACGTCGTAAGCTTTACAAGGGATTTAGGCCCTGTAGCGTTACATTTTTACACGTTTTTTAAATTGAAAATTGAAATATTCCTTCAATTATAGGATTGTATTTTCATTTATTCACCTAGAAGCCCTTTCAATAATTTGGAATCCGGTAGAGTGATTCAGGAAACAAAAAAAATATAGGTATATCGGTTAAAGTTCAGCTGTTCGAGGGTCTAAGGTATAGAATGAAGTAGGTACTATAGTACTATGGTCTATATAGATCTGGGAGTGAAAAGCCAGGAAATAGATTGGCTAACTCCGATAATGACTCGGTTAAATGGATTTTGATGAGAGAGTGATGATTGCTATTTAATTATTCTACTTAAGTTTCCTGAAGCAATTATAAAGGGCAATAATGGGATTGGAGGGGATGTAAGATGGATAGATCATCTTCTCATAATTCCGCTGACTATACATAGATAGGGCCAAGGATGAGAGAGAGAAGCGGAAGGGATAATCAACTTGAACGGATTCATTTAATATTCCCTTGGTGGGCATTGGCATATGCGTTACTGGTGGAAGGACCACGTCCCCGAATATCAGCGAGAACTGCCAAGCTTCGGGTTTCTTACGAGACCCTCTTCCCCTGCCCATAAAGGAATTCTAAAGTGAACTAATCACTGATTAATTAGTTGGCAGCCTCAAAGATAAATCAACCACGGCACACGGGTTCACATCGGATTCAAACCCATGATTAGATACATTTTCGACAATATCAACTACGCACTCTCCTACGTAACAAATACCAGAGCGGGTATGAGTATGAATGTAGGTATGTATATCTGTAAAGGGACATTCAAAATATGATGTTATAGAGTCTGGCTAAAAAATGTATACCTTCAGAAAACAGGGACCTGCTAATAACGCTTCAAAAAAGGGGGAAAAGATAAACAATAGTTTATTAAAAAAGCAAAGCGTGTAAAATAGGCTTCAAAAAAGTCAAATATATAATCGTAACGTTTAAAAAAGAGCAAAACGCAAAATTTCTACCATTTCAAAAAAGTCGAATGTAGAGTAGTAGCGTTTTAAAAAGTGCAAATGGGACATTTTTATCATTTCAAAACAGTCGAATTTATGATAATAACGTCTGGAACAATGAAAAAAGCTAACATAGGGATTTTCAAAAACATGTAAAACCTAAAATTAAAATTTCAGAAGGTGGAAATGTGATAATATAGGATTTAAAAAAGTTATTGCTATAACGTCATAAGTAAAAGGCCCCTATAACTAGTGGCGAGTAGGCTATTATATGTGCGTAGGCTCTTTTCGAGAGTTTATCCTCCTATTGAGGCCACCCCGTCCATGGGAGAGTTTTAGTGTGACTGTGACGGATAAAGGCGCATTACACACCCGCCACTGCGCCATGGTCCTCACATCAAAATAATTATCTACGCATTGAGAGTCATTGAGACGGAAGAGTATAATGCCATCCCTCCATCCTCCGACAGGACATCACAAATAAGTTGTAACAAATATTTGAGGAAGATTGAGGGAAATACACAGTGGCCACTGCATTGATCCTACGAGAAGTACATGGACGTGGGTTTGCCGTTTGTTGGGAATAAGGACGCCTATATACAACTTACGTAGAAGGGGTTCTGGACGGAAGAAGATGAAAATCTGGAATTTATGACATGATGAGCTTCTCTCGCTGTGCAAGCCGCCATGGGAAAATTAGAGTTGCCGAAGTTCCTGCCTTAACACAGATTACTTTGCGGTTTTCAAAGTTGCCAATCTCTGTGAAGCTCAAACTCTTCGTCCCAAGCCACGTTAACTCACATCTTCTCACGGTTCACAGAATTTCTTCCTTGACAAGTCTCGTCCTACAAGTCTCCTCATCGTAAATAATATCTGTACGCATCCACACTCCCCACACAAACTAATATTACACAGCATTTCGGTTTCCCTGTACAAAAAAAACACACACGAAGGATTTCCTCTCTTCCTCCATCCACCTCATTTAAGAATCCGAATCCACTTATCATGTGAACACTCGCATTATAACTTAGGATCATTTGGAATGTGAAACAACTCTCTAATAGAAGTTTCCTCTGGCAAATACAGGGATACAGTCCCAATTAATGTTGTAACCGCACTATACAGATCGCAGTGTAAGAGCAGTAGCCAAAACATGCCTGAACCTATTTTATCATCCTACCGATATCAGCTGGAAATCCATTTCAGAGCACCACTTGTTTATCGTCTCTCGTCTCGTAATCGTAGCCAATCGTACAGCATTATGTGTATCTAGCTCTTTCATTTTGTTTTATAATTCATAGTAGGTACACAGGATCTGAATGGGAAGGAGAATCTTCCGAAGAATTACAGCTTACGGATATCAGTTGGAAAACTTTTAGCTTATTTATTCAAGAGCATGGAAATGGTGGCTGGAAATAAATTGAATTCGGGAAGATCCCGTCTTTCCGTATGTTATGCATCTTCAAAGTTCACTCTATCTCCCGATGCGTCCAATTTAGGTATACATTATGGGCACACTCTTGGGACCTTCCAAAAATGACGTCATAGGGCTTGGGTTAGAAAAATTCTTTCAAAAAAGCCTTTTTCAAATACCTTTACAATGATAGCTTTTGAGCAAGTGCAACAACATTGGTAACTTCTGAATTTCAAAAAAAGCGCAACCCAAAATATTTAGGTTTCAAAAAGGGGACAGCACTCTCTCAATGCACACACTCCTAACTCATTCATCTATTACTCGCTTTCTACTTCCTTTTTCCAGAGATGTAAACAATATTACTGATGGATGTGGACCTGACGTTGAGACATTAATATTTAAGCGGAGTGTGCGTGTGGAGATTGGGACGAAAGTGGATGGAACGATGAAGGAAGGATGGGCTCTGCCGGCTAGATTAAACCTTCCCATACTACGTCACATCCATGAATATAAAATCTTAACTTTCTTGAGATTCCAATAATAAATCATAAAATAGGTTCAAAATCCTTCCCTTTCTTTCACTTTCAATGCGAATTCCTTTAAATACTTTCATTCAATTACCAAATTATATGAGCTATTGTTAGAGCTGGAACTCTCGACTGTAGTTTGTATCCTCACTACTGTGAGAAAGATAAATCATACGCGGACGTAGGAAATGATTGGAAAGATTAGTTTGTTTGCATTGTGCCTATATTTTGATGGATGTAGGCGATACAGAACACCTTGGAAATATCATTTATTTAAATCGTCCCTAAATATTTCCCAAATAGATTATGGACAGTATTGCCAAGACGAAAGTTACATTTGGAAAGTTTCTGGTGGGATTTGTGTGGACGTCTCGGAAGTTCTCGTCCATTCAATTCACCACGAGAAGGAACAAAGCCGCTGGAGCCACAGTAGGAGTTTGGAACGTAAAAGAGTATCCAAATATTTCAATTGAACTAAGGAATAGGAGAAAGAGAATAATAGGGTCGGGAGCTAAAATTTTGGATTCTCATTGGATTTGTATGCAAATGGAAAGCCGGATGACTTTCCATTGTGTCGGGAGTTTTAGTGAATTAGATGCCGGGCTGTTGGTTGTTGTGGAGAGGAAGGGAACACGAGACAATTTGTGATGATAATAATATTCCATGGTCCACATGCTCTCTCTCTCTCTCTCTCTCTGCACCTAGTCTAGTTGTGTGCAAGGGAAATGGAAAGGATGGGAATGAGAATCAATTTAGTTTGGAACATCCTATCAGTTTTCATTTCTAGGGAAATTTAATTAAAGTGGACGCTTGTAGTGGCCGGTTGATATTCCCTGTCAGCCACAGAAGATCTATGCTATGCCTCAGACTATGTATACAGAGTAGTTTCTCATGCAGAGGAGCTGGAGCTTAAGCTCTTAGCACGTACGTGGCTAGTTTCGTCTGTAATGAGCCCACATAGGTATGTACGGAGATGGTCGGAGGCCATTATATGGACATGCAGACGTTATTACCCATCATCAAAAGAGTGCACTCATCGCCTGGCCCACCGCACATACAACTCCCGTACATACAGGGACGGAGTCAGGGAGTCAAGTGAAAAGCATTTTCATTACGGAAATGGATGAAAACCATTTCACGGGACGGGACTTCTTTCCCATATCTTCTTGAGCCATTGAAATCTTTCACCCAAGACCTCCAAAGACCGACTTACTAATTTATATGCATCCATCCTACTTCCCTAAATTCCCTCCCTTAGCTGCCGCCACTAGGCCTGGCTATGGCTATGGCATTGGCTATTATACTTGTCCGTCCTAAACTCCTAACCTCGTCTACACGAAGCCAATTTTTATGGATGTGCCATGGAGCCATATGTACTGAGTACTGAGGGAGTAGAACAGCTGGATGGACACATGATTTTATTATGCAGTAAAAGCTGAAGTCAAGTGGGATACGGCTGACAAAATGATTGAATGTTGAGTGCCCATATCCATGTACCAGCACCAGCCCTATCAGTGCCCCCAGTAGTGTAGAGGGCAACATTTTTTCAGTTTACGTTCACACCAAAATGCAAAAGCACACAAGTTTACATTAACGTACATATGTATCAAGGCATCAACGTATACATACATATTTTTACGTAGTATTAAGAAGGAGATAAAAAGGTATGAAACTGCTTCCAATTTCCAGGGCTTTACATACGTATGTATCAGTACCATCAATAAATGTGACCAACATATCGCTAGTATAGCTGCAAAATGGAAAAATGTCCAAGCCCAGTTTTAGCTTAACACAATTTCACTCTTATTTTACACGCAAAATGGCCAAAGTCCGCTGTAGCATTGATTACTATTTTGAAAAAGCGTAAATACTGGTTTTAGTGGTATGTCAAAAAAAACTGAAGCTGGTATTCAAAAATATTTACTGGACTTAAGACATTTTGCAGTTACAGTAGCAGTATGCATTACAGTTAAGAACGTATATCATATATAGTGGGGCTATAGAAGTTAGTGGGCTTTTTTTATCCGTCCATGGCACACCACCACCACTGAATGCACTACTGAATGAGCGGGAAATTGAATTAGAATGCATAAGTGGAATAGGATGAGCTTGTCTATGAGACTCTGTGGAATTTAACGCTTTCCCATCCGTGGCAATTCCTATCCTTTCATTCCATTCCATTCCCATCCCCACTTCTTTCCCAGCCTGCCTTTTGCCTTTATATGGAGTAGTGCTGAGGAGAAGAGAAATACAATATTGCTTTATCCTTTATCTATTTCATATGACTCTTCTTCTCTGCATTCTTCCTTTCCCTCCAAAGCCTTTGCAATTTCCAGAGACGATTTGAGACGAGAAAAAAAATAGTCTTTGCTCGCCGCCCTATGTCTTCGTCCGAGACGTAAATATTTTATTTACTGCATTATATGTTGGTAGTGGATGGAAACAAAGGGATTGCCATGTGAGGGAGTCTGTATACAAATTACATATTTTATGCGTCCAAATGTACTTGAGACATTGAAAAAATTAATCAACATAATTCATCAGAAAACCCCATCCGCAGGCTGGCGTTCATTTCTACTACGTTGGGAGGATCGGCCCACAAGGAAATCAATCACATGATTATTGCATGTACATTCAAAGGATTAAAACATGGAGATTTCTTACCTTGGTAAAGTGTATGATTTCTGGAGACAAAGCTGGTATTGGGTATCTTCAACTCACAGTCAAAAACAGTTGGGTAATATAAATCTTTAGACACAATGACTTTATAAACTCGAATATTGTAGGCACCGTCTATCTTCTCTGACTCAACTTGCACGTCCTCCAACCTGAAAAGTATACAGAAGACAAAGGTCAAAGGTTAAACTTGGCAATTGTACCCGCAGTAACCGTTGTTTTGAGTGTTTCCAGCTGCTGCGGGGAAAGCAGTAGCAAAACTGCCAAAAACGTACAGTTATAGCTATTCTCACGGCAATTAAGCTTAATTGAACGGAGCTCACAAACAAGCCACAAATATACATGCAGTCATGCACTAACTCTTTAGCTTTATTAAAGTTTTGAAACAAGTTATTCAACTTGATTCATACCTAATTACTATTATTATTAAATTTTACAACAAAGAAGCTATTTGTAAAGAGAAGCGTAAATCTTGTGACTGGATGTATATTTTGCTGGTGCTTTGCTGAAAGGGCTGTGTTTGTGACGGGAGAAAGAAAAGATTGACAATGATGTGGGAAGCTGTGGGGTGGTTGACGTGAGTTTTGTGGCGGAGCATAAAAGTCGTCCATTTAATTAACGTGCTCTCTTTTATGTGACACTGGAGCAATTAGCCACCCGAAGGCCTGCCTCTCATTCTCCTCATTTCCATCTCTCATCATCAAACAACTAATAATAGGAAATCTTGGAAGCGTTGACAATTCCAACTACAGCACAACTCTAAATCACATCCGACATTCTTTCATCTTCCGCCGTCGGAGGTTTCACTCTCCGTCTCCTGTGCAACCCAAGTAGGTGTACTCAACCTAGCCACACGCTCCTCTCTCTCGGTCCCAACTATGTAAATACACGAAAATGTGGGCTCCACTGAACAACAGGGATTTCAAAGCTCAAAATCCTTGTGTAACTAAGACATCGCTTCTTAAGATGCAAAATGACGCCTATCAGATACTGCTTAGATCCAAGTCACTGGTAGGCATAGGTGGTACAATTCTGAGGGACACGTATCCAAGAAACCTCGCAAAAGGCACAATGCTTAGCAAGTAGTGATAAAATCAGCTCTTTAATCACTTTAACGTTACGTCTTATGTGAACACTAACTTGTAAAGACAAGCAAAACCTTGACTTGACTTTTTTACAGGACGAAAAACCTTAATTTTTACTTTGATATAGGCTTTTGAAAAATAAATAAAACATTAATTTAGTGTTTTTCAAATTACTGAAAACCTAAGCTCACACTTCTGAAAACACACAAAAACAACATGAAAAACCTTGATTTGTTCTTTTTAAAAACATGCAAAACTTCACAATGGACTTCTAAAAATATGCAAAATATTTATTCAGAGTTTTTCAAACCTATTGAAGCCCCTAACTTACACTTTTGAAAACATGTAAAACCTTGATTTGATCTTATTCAAAACATGTGTATATAGCGCCCCAAATTTTCGTGTCACAAAACCTGGAGAAATATTATTTTTTTAAAAGGAATCACTTTGCAAATAGCACATTTATCTGTGCATCACTTTGCTTTAAGGCAATAATGGATATGCGTCATTTTGCTGCCTAAGCAGCGATACGCGTCTGTAAACAGGACGCTGTGTAATGTACCTAGGTATGTACGATACGAAGGAACCCTGCAGCTAGGTTCTATATATATGTATGCGGGAACCTACATGGATTTATCAGTAGTTAGTAGTTCATGGTTTGTATCTGTCTCTTTGTAAACCTGAAACCGCAGGCATGAGAACTTTGTAGGACGACTGAAAAGTTAAATGAGGTCTCCAAGTCAAAGCGAACTGTGGTTTAGCCTCCAAGTGTTCACTAAAAAAGCAAGACGGAAGATGTGACGCCATACTCATTCTCTCAACTTGTCTGTCAGCCATAAACTTTTCCACAAAATATCCTTATTTCCGTCAGTACCCCGCCACCCAACGACGAAACAGTAGACGTCTCTTTCACTGTACTATGCAAAGCAAATGGTGAAAGCCTCAATTTACTAGCTGTTGAATTAAAATTGTAATTGTAAACATATGGCAAGGTTAAAAGCTGTGATAACTGGATGGATCGCTATGATTGTAAATAGTAGAGGCGTATCACAGAGACTTCACAGAACATTAGTTCTTTTAGCCTTGTCGCTTTTTTGGTTTTTTCAACTGTTTAAGAGTTAATGATGGACGTGGTGGGCAAGTAGATACACAAGGAACATAGAAATTATGGTAACTATGGGAATACACACACTTTATAGTCAAAGGCAAAAGGCTACTTGTCCTGAATTACTCATTTCCACTCAGCATCTCCAACAACTTTGAGACGTCAACGCTACATCTTGTTCCAAATTCATAAGTTCATTTGTATTTAGGATGTCATGGAGATTTCCTCTACATCTACAAACTACAGATGCTTGCGAAAGAAATGAAAGCGTGGCTGGAAAAGTAGAATTAGGCTGGAAGGAAAGGAACTTACGTTTTTTCTCCTCTTTCATTTCCATAGAAAATTGTTAGTTTTGGCTCCGGGTACACTTCATTCGCCCAGCATGTCACATTAATAAATTCAGCCTTGGGCTTTGAGATTATTTTTACGCCCCACTCCTTCGGCGGTGCTGGAAATGAGAAAGTACACAAATTATTTACATTATCCATCACTCCATTTCATCATCAATACTTCCAACTCAAACATTCTTAAATATATGTATAGGTAGGTTAAGTCCACATTGTACAGCTCTAGGCCGCTCGCTAACGTCGCATAATCTCCGCTTTCATCCTCGCCATTAGCCGCCATCATGCTTTACATTTAAATTAGGTTAACCTTCCTCCACCTCACTCAGTTTCCCTCCCATAAATTCATTTACGTAAACAATTTTAAGAGTGAGAAGAAACTTGAGCATAATCTCTCAGCCATCACTCGTCCTGTCCCCCTCCAACATTATTATTATTAGTAGAGATCCACACTTGACTGAGGAAGGAGGCTTCACTCAATAATATTCACTTTAGAAAGCACCAAAGAAGCAAACCAAACACTTGAACACTTGAAGTGAGTGAGTGAAAGGCAATTGCAGAGAACTTTGTCCATCTCCTTATTGAATACAATAGGAACAGGATAATTACTCTATGTACTACTACTACTACTACTGTACGGTGGGATTGGAGCTGTCGCGTTTATTTCCTTGTGGACGGACGGAATAAGATGAGAGAAGCTCAGTTTGAGTGGAATAATAATATTAAAAAAAATATGGGAGTGTGCAGATGAGAATAAAGGACATCTAGTACTTGGGCCTCCTAATGTAATTAGATTGGACGAGAGAGAGAGAGAGAGAGAGAGAGAGAAGAGGGACTGCTGCTGAATAATTGATGAGACTGGGAATACTATGGGAAATGAAAAAAGAGTCAAGTGGAGAAAGTGACGGCGGTGACTTAGGAGCTGGGCGCTCAAAACAAATAATAAGAGTGTGTAGAAGAGAAAGCATTGTCAACCGAATTTTTTCATTTCCCAGGAAGGCCGAAAAGAGATGTGTGTGTGTGTGTGTGTTGGTTTGTTTGTACCATAGTGGTCTGGCCTGGTCGCTGGGACGAGTTGGTAAAAGCTATTAAATATAATAAGTGTGAACTCAAATTGTCTGTCTTTATTCTCCAGTTGAAAGTATCAACATTTACTGCTGGGACCGTTAGAAACAATACGACCGCGACAAGCGTAAATATACAGACACAGACACAGACACACACACACATCTATTTCCTTCCCCTGGTTAGTACAGTCAGTCCTAAACCGAGCATCTATCTATACCTATACCTATACATCCATATGGCTTCTTCGCTTTGGTTTTACATTCGCCTGTAAGCTTCTGATAGAAAAAGGCATTTTCCGTGAAAGTGGGAGTATTTGTGTAATATTCAAGAGATTGGGATTTTATCGTATGCCTTAACATAATGTCATATTACTTTATGAGAGCATATCCGGATCCCTGCGCATCTCTTCATTTATTAGCAACTTAGACTTTATAGAAATTGCTACTCACATATATACGATACGACCATGACCAGGAGTGTAATTGCAGAGCTAGAAAATATCAAGGCCCACAGTTACAGTGCACCTTCCTCCACTACCACTACACACACTACTGCCTGAAACGGGAACGTAAAAGGACGTTGAATTCCATAATGTGGAACAACTCTCTTGTTTCTTAAGTTGTTACATAAAATTTTCAAATGCGACACTTTTTCTAAGGATACTACACCCATGGTAGCCATTTAGAAATTACTAGCTTTACCAGGAACATGAAGGAGATAAGATCTCCCTTTAAAATGCAGGGAGAAAACTGTGTAGTTTTAGCCTAGTCTCGTCCAGTGATGAAGGAACTCCCTTCCTCTTCCGTTGACTCTGTCACATTTAAGAGAGCAAAGAGGATATGAGAGAGAAAGTGCTTTTCTCTACGACCACCACTTCTCCCTCTCAATGTCTTCGTTCCTGGAAAATATTATGCGATTGTGGATGAAAATAATATAAGTTGGCATCAACGGGAAGTCTGAGCTCCATCCCGAGTAAGTCAGAGTCATATCTGTAATACGAGAGACTTAATACGAGCGGCTGGATGGTGGATAGTTCAGTTACTTATGAAGGATTAGACGACCTTCCGTTTCTTCATGAATAAAATAAGTTTGACTGCCTTTAAATGAATTGCTGTTGAGACTATAAAAAGAATTCTGGCTTTTTGGAGGAGCTAGGATTTCTTGACAGCTGTGCTGAAGATGCCATGAGGAAAAGGATAACTTGGAGTAAATATATTCACTGCCAGTAAGTGAAAATTTAGTCTCTGACTTTACTGCTGTCTAACTTTCATTATTAGTAGACAGACAGGGTAGTCACACACACACACACTCACTCTGTGCTAGCCTGTACATCAGTACTAGTGCAAGAACACAGATGTGCCGCCTTCCGCCTACGTACGTGCCTTTACGAGCCATCTGTAGATAGCTTAAAGGACAGATTGCAAACGTATTAGGGAAAGATGTTTATATATAGCACATGCTAGACAGTCAAAATAATACGATATTTGTTTTTTTGTGTGTGGAAAAACCCTGTATCCATGTCATCGGACAAGATAATTTATGGCTACAGATCCGGAGCAAATACATTTCAATGATTTTCGAGGACAGGGAATAAATATAAATTGTTGAGTGATATGAATTTCCGTCCAAAAGGTCAATAGATAAATAGGAATGCTCCATTTTTGTCCCGGACATTTATTTGTTCTTGAGTGCTTGTACGATACTACTTGGTGGGCCTTGGCTACGTCTCCCAGCCCCTATCTCTTTCTTCCACAATTTTCTTGGCAAGTTTGAGTAAGTCATTTGTCTCTCTTGCAACTTGTCGCTTGAGCCCACTTCCTCCACTGCACAATGACAACTACAACACTTGAAATGAGTCCATGGGCTCTCTTCTCACTAGTCAGTTTTCCCTTTGTAGCAGCCAGCTAGAGCACGGGAAAGCTCTCATATACCTAGTTTACACACACACAGATACACATAGCAATTCTGACACAGTAGGTATTTATTTCATTATAGGAGTACCTACTTCAATCGTATCACCAACGCCTCATTCTTTTTTCAAAAGTACATAAACCTTCGTAAATGCAAAGACTGACAGTTCCAATGCAACCGTGTTTTATGGAGGAAAAGATAATGGAAGGAAAATCCAACTGACAGTTACGGCGTCCCATATTTGTAAAGCTGTCCAAAGCCCAAGTCACACTAACATGTATGTACCTATGTGTAGGTATGTATATAATATAATGAGGAGAAATGGATGAGAGTCAATTTAAAAAATAAAAGGAAAACTGTACACTGCCTGATTGCGATTGTGAGCTAAAGAATGCAAAAAGGCATAAATAACAATTTCGGACGGAATTCGATGCGACAGGATGACTGTCTTCTGTCTACTGAGGCGCTCAAGACGAATGTGTACAAGACCTTCCCGCTGGCATGGAGAGAGAAGATAATCAAAGCAGTGAAGCTTTCCCTCATTCCACATTTGTATCTTGCGATACACGCATGAAAATGTGTGCCACGAGGTTAGAGACGGGCCCGAAGAGGAAGGTCCCGAATTAGATTTGAGACGGACGGAAATGCAGAGAGGACGTTCCGGCAAAAAAGAGAAAAGGCGCGAGACATATATTTCAATTGTGTATTCCTCCTGGAACTGTCCTTTCTAATTTCCCACTGCCCTTCTTTTCCCTCGCACTCGGCTCATTCCCATTCAGAGGAACATGTCAACATCGAAATTTCTACCCACGTGCACTTCCGCCCATACATGAGTGCATGTAGACCCAATTCTAATTCCCAGGACGGGGGACTGATACATCGTGTAAGAGAACATGTCAGACGTCATCGGAGGCAATCTCCTAACAACAACAGAATTATCTTTCCTTTTCCTATCCTTCAACTTTTCCAACACACACAATATTTGTATTCCAACGAAAAAAAAACAATTTGTTTAACTTTCAACTTAACACAGACCAGTCAACAGTTCCGTCCAGCAGATGCCCCCGTCAAAAACTTTATGTGAGCTGCGAAAACCTATGTACATATGCCTTGAAAAGGATTCCTTTGGAAGTGATTAGACTCTGAAATGTATCTAAAGCTGGAGCTATAAAACTAAAGTCAGACATGCAGTTTGAGTGGTATCATTTGAAAGATTAGGCGTTACTAAGTTTGTATGGGATGTCTGCATTTGGCTGGGCTACAGACTACAGTCTACGGCAAAAGAAGGAAATGGGATCGATCTGTTGACATCACATGTATGTAGCGAGTGGGCGGCGAGTGGTTGGGAGTTGTGAGATAAGATGCGAACTTGTAACTACAATCCTAATCTAATTTTAGGATTTTTCACTCTCATCTCTCTTGACTTCTTCATGTTCATGTGTCTCGGCGTGTTGCTGATCCTGCCGAGGATGCATCAAGTTGACAAGAACGGACCTCAAAGGAGCCAACGTGAGGGAGCTGTATGGACTTCAAGGTTACTTATTACACGAACATCTCCCCGTCCCCGGCTTTTCAACGACTTCCATCCAATGACAAATCTGTACTAGGTACATACATCCCCTGAGCAGACTGCAAGGAGGCTTACAGAGAAGCACTACAAGTTATCTGTGCACGTTTCTGCACTTTGGATGTCATCCAATAGGCTTTCCTTTGAGCACATTTTATTAGGCTACACATGACAGGGCTGAGCACTGAAAGGAGGAAGCGCTGGGACTCGGAAGCCAAGAGGACGAGACGAGGTTAGTTGGGAGACTTGAATTGTGAATTGTGACTGTGTGGACGGGGCGAGACGAGGTTTGTACAGAAGTTCAAGGACTTTCTCCCAATACAGATGGATTTCATTCTGGACTTATTAACGGCTCCGGCTTCCCTTTCATCAGCCCCGAACAAATCATTTGCGAACTTCCAGTCACGTCCCATTGTAATGACGTGGTAAAAATAGATACACGCAGTCTAATGGCGAAGAATCAGACTTGAAGAATCTGTAGATTATACTACTCAGTCCTTGATTTCACTTGCGACTTTAGCAACTGTTAACGTTAGCAGTTGATACGTTATCAAGAGTTAAGGCTGTGAAATCGCACACTGTTAACAGTAACAGTAAAGTTAAAGCCATAAGCCAAATCAAGGTCTAAGACCGCCAGAAACAAATTAGCCTGAGTAGTTCTTGACAATGCTACAGGCTAGGGGGCTCAGGCTAGTCTGTATGAATTTAGTGAGTCAACTGATCAACAGATCGTGCGTTACATGGAATCAAAGGCTATAGAAAGAAATATAATGAACTGCAAGGCGTGCATATACATAGTAGCATAGCTTGTGTTACTTACCGTAAATAATCATACGAGCTTTCATCATTGCCTCCCCTTCAAAAGTGGAGACTTTGCACCCATACTCGCCGGAGAGATTGGTGGTTGGTCTGTAAATCTGAAGGGCTCTGTGCATTGTAAGATCATCCTCGGTGATTTTAAAGTCTACGTTGATTTTCCCTACGAGTGACCCAATGGCTTGAGGCTTCTTATTGTGAATCCACTGATAAACATTTTCACCATTGAAATACCACTTTACTACTAGTCCAGAAGCTTCTGGTCTTGACACCTGCAATCATGTAGCAAATGGACAAATAATTAATAACTTTTATTACGAAACGTAATGAAAATCATCACTAGGTTTGATATGATAATTGCCCTTACAGTGTAGTCACAGTCCAGAATAACAAACTCCTCCGTTCCATTTAATATTACTACGGGCACCGTCAGGGATGTAATATGCACTCCACGGCCTTCAGCTGTAATTAAAAAAAATATTTACGATTCAAACTCGTGCAACATTGAAATTAGATTAGACTTCAAGTATTTGCAGCCATACAGATAGTCAGTCATATGTAATAAATGTGGACTTTGACTTTACGCAGTCTAAAGTTCCATGAACTAAATTCGGGGAGAAACTAATTGTTTGATAAGTCAAAGAATATTTTGATGGAAGTATTTTGACGTTGTGGCATAAAAGTTCCTTATGGTAGGTAATGCATGGAAGGCAGGAGGATTCGCGGGAGCCAGGATAATAATGGACGGAGAGGTTCATGAGTGAGGTAATGTAGAACATTGGGAGGATGAGAGGCTTATCTTTGTTAATCACTGTCTCGGACGACTTTTCATCCATTAAGGAAGGAGATGGGTTGTCAGGAAATGGAAATGCCAAGAGACTAAGGGAAACCTCCCAGACCGGAATAAATGTCACCGTAGTTGAATTTAATGGACTTGTCTTGACTTAATTTCTTCGTCTTTTCCTTCGTCTCTCCACACAAATCCCGACTTGACTACTCCCCTCGACTTTCCACCCTTTCCACTCCCGCTCCTATATATGTACACTTCCTATAACCCAACAGACACACACACACACGCACGCACGCACGCTACACCCATCCAGCTCATCCCAAACTCCGCACTCCCGGAATTTAGACCTTAACTTTTCCCTTGCGACTCCAATGTTTTCACCTCTTTTACTTTATTCAATAGATAAAGCATTTCCTCCAGCTTTCCCACCCACTTAGCCCCATATTACTATCAATAATCTTTATAGCTCATACACCACCAACAGAAACATATCTGAGCCCTCCATAGAGCATAGGAATGGAAGGGACCATTAATGGAATCTAAATATATTTTTACTGACTATAGTCACGTAGCTATACCGATGCACTTAAGGAGCCCTACATATATAGCACGAGACACACTCGCTTTTAGTTTCACTCTCTACGCAGTGAGTAGTGAGATACATCCATAGTTGAATGAGAAATGTGAGGGAAGTCAGCGTGTTGCCTGGGTTACTTTCGGGCTGGTGGGCTGGAGGGAATACAGCAATTATCCGTTTGAAAAGGGTTAAATGACCATGGTTCGATCTCATTACATTAGCTGTAGATGTGAGGCTCGAGAGAATGAGATTGTTATCTTGGGTGGACATGCAGGAGGTGCGACGGGATCCCATCCCCCAGCCCATGATACCCTCTCAATAAATGTCCGACTTTCATCGTCTAAAATCCTTTTACAAATAACATTATGGCTACACTTAATGGCAACTTTTCCCTCCGACCGACATACAAGCCCGCATTCCCATGTAGGAGCAGTAGTAGCAGTCTTTATACGCTCGATAAGCGAGTAGTAGCCGTCCAGCTACACCACGGAGGAGGCAGCTCTAATGCAATGTAATGTAAGTTAATGGGAGTTGTGAATGTGGAGCGGAACTCGAGTCGTTTCTGTGTCTGACGGGCATATCCCTGGTTGTATGGATATATATATATACCTATTACAGATTCCATAAGCCTCCTGGCTGAAGATATGGACAGACTTTGAGGAGCGATTGAAGACGACAAGTTGATACTTGGGTGGCTAGCAACGTCCTTTCACGTCCCATCCTCAACACGAGGAAATATCCCACTTTCCCCTGTCTATTGTATAAAAGTAAAAGTAGTATGTCTATGGATGGGATGGACTGACTGAGTTGATGTTGGAGAACATTAGATCATGACTAGGCTCCATAGGAAAGCCACTTTCTACTTTCTCCCTGCACACATCATGACATTTTTACCATTTTTACCCCACTCATTCAAAAAGATGGGGCGGCGGAATGGATCCCAGGTGTAGCATACAATGAATATTTCCTTCATCTCCCGCCACCTCCGCCAACCTTCATCACCGCCCAAATATCCCTTCTCCCTCCAAAAACATCAATCCCTTCAATACCTCTCCCATGTCCCCGGCACAAAGCGGATCAGTCCTCTAACAACCATTTTACACTCCAATGTCATTTCGATATGCTCTCCCTTTCAACGCAATCCACCCAGCTTCCCCTAGAAAGAGTAGTAGTTCTTTCAATCATGTATCTGCATGTAGAATCAGCCCTGGCTTCCTGTATTCCAAGCACAGAGAGGAACACATGGAGGCTGTTTTCAAGTCGATATAAATACAATGCGGAGCGCAGCACAATGCCAGGTCGTAGAGCCGAAATGTTTACAGAATTCACTTTAAAGACCAGATCACGAAAGGACAATGCTTAAAAGCGAAGAATTGATGTTGGAGCGAGTACAAGGAGGAATGTGTTGACTTTCCCTTTCTCCTAATGCACACGTTCTCATACTCTCAATGGCTCTGGCTCCTCTACAGATTCTACACACACACACACACCGGGACTTCCTTATGTCCGCCGTGTGTTATTCGGGAAAATACGATAAAAAAGTGACCCTAAAGCTGTGACATGCCAAAGACCTTCACCCCTCCACAACATTTCCATTAATAAGAAGACTTGATCCGGCTGATAGCCTCTTGGTCTCTGCAGAACAGTCACGGACGGAGAAAGCTCATATTCCGCACCTTCCCCACACTCGCCTCTCCTTTATCCACACACACTCTCGGAGCACATCTTCCACGTACAACAAAGTCTCTGTACAGATACACCCATGCAAGGAGTTATATCTGTTTTATATTTCATACCCTGGTAGTTTCCTTGATCTTTTAAAATCCCCTCAAGACCTGGAAAGACGACGGGATGTGTGTGTATGTGTGTGTGTGTGTGTGTGGTAGAAGCACTCCTGGCATGGCGTACCATGTGTCTTGATATCCTTTGGGGTGAAACAGGAAGACAGTCAATAGAGAATCCCAGAAAAATTGCACATAAATAACTGATCCTGAGCCCAGCAAAGATCGTAGAAACCAATCAATTTCAAATTTATTGTCAAAATGTAGCATTTCTTTCATGTGGTGGTAGTGGTAGTGATGGTGGTTTGGCTCTCTTCTATCTAAGGCCTATGTACATGCAATACTCCTTTAAGTCAACGTAGAAGTCCAAAGGAAATATATACTTTATTAGGTCCTCTTATAGGAAAACACTGTATTGTTTTCCACTCTTATTTATTATTTAAAATCAATTCCTGAATCAAAAAAACGCTATGAAAGTGAGAAAATCTCCAATCTACCAATGTGAGTGCCAATATCAAAGTGAAGGGAGGAAATCGATGGAAAGGCTAAGGTTGTGGAGCTGATAGAAGAGTATTGGTATTGGTTGCATCATATAAAGAGTAAAGAGATAAGGGAAATCCGTAAATCCAGGCTGAATGTACCCATGCAATGGAATTTATGAATCAAGGGGACTCACTCACTCTTGTAAATGTGAGTGCGCACAAGGCACCACCGACGCCTCATGAATACATAGCATTTTTGGGATTTTGTTGAGTTTTTATTTCTCTCTACAATACATTAAATGCCCGAGTAAAGAATTATGTAGCAGTCGTCGCACAGCGTAGCACTTTGCTTCCTTTTACAAAGTTGCTAAAAAAAATACGCGAAACCTACCTTCCATCTCGTTTACTCTGCACATAAAACTGAGGAAGCAATAATGAGCCCGTGAAGGAGAGTGAGTAAGCGATGGAGGAGGATCTCTTGGCTGAGCGTGTAGATCTGGTGTTGAGATGCCCGGACTGCATTAGGTTAGCAAGAAAGTTGTTGCGAGACTTAAAGGTGCGGACAATGTGTACAAAGGCCCGACTCTCAAGCTTCAGTTTCATTAGGTAAAGTAATCAAGTTTTTCACTTCACCTCCACAAGGCTATTTAGGCTGATGAAAACAGAGGAAATGCTCCTATGAGGAATGTGGCCCAAAACTCGGAGGAATATAAAAAGAGAAAATCTTTCCTACGTGTTCTCCAAAGAAGTAGCGAGTGATGCATGTACCTAGTTTGTGTATAGAGGGTATTGTAGGGATTGTAGGACTGGGTAAATGGGATGCTGAGTGTACCAAGGGTGGTGCTAGATGCATTCGAAGTGTAGGCACATCATAAAAATCACTTTTTGCAATGTACGTTTTATAAAATGGTTCTTTTCAAAGGTGTGTTTGAGACAATCCATCCATTGTTTTTCAAAAAGGATCGTTTATAAAATTGTTCTTTTAAAGAAAATGTTTTTCGAGTTTTCTCTTATGGAAATAGCTTTGTTAAAAATGATTACAATTTTTCGTTTAAAAACCCCACTTTCAAGATGGAATTTTCGTAAAACTGATTTTACTGTTTTTAAATGTTTATTCTTAGAGATATGTTCTGTAGGCAGCTGGAGCCGCCACTGGACTGAGGGAGTGAGAAAGGTTGTGAGCTGGGACGTGAGGGAAAGTGCGGGAGTGTGGGAAGAGGGAAGAGTATTGGAATCATT